>JAMKCH010001973.1:0-120874 GCA_023653785.1 Ophioderma brevispina
CGGTTCCCAAAATCATACCTTTATACTCTAAATAATGGACAGACAAAACTTCCACGTTTTCGGCGCTGCAGTTGCATTAGGATCGGGGATCCCGAATCTAATTACCAAATCCATTCTTTTATGACGCATGTACACTTTTGAGCATTGCCGTTCACAGGTTTAGTTTACGGGACAATTACCAAAGTACAACTCTGCATAAATCGCACAAATTTAATCATTGGGGGCGCTATTATCGAGTCCTATTGCTTTGGATTAAATCATATTGGATTTGAATTCAAATTTATTGCGGTGGTGGTTAGTTTTAAATCCTAACATTGATTGGTCCCTAGCTGCAGTCCTATAGGGACTAGCGTTTAGATCCCTGAAGTTTAAGAGTGTAGCTATTATATTTAGTTTTTAATTTCCAGTATAATTATTCTGTAATAAATCAAGTTGCCTTCCCTAGGCATTACATATTTAATGATCTTTTTTTATATGAATCTCATATCTCACTACACTTTCTTTTATCTTACCCTGTGTATTCATCTTTTTCCGTTTACCCTAAATACCCGACAAAAACGTTCAATTTTCTCGCTAGGTTTCTAGGTTCAGACCCAATTACGATACATATTCAAAACAAAACATAGTAACGGACCCTCTGATGCAAAAACATCCATAGAACCCCTTCGTTTTCCGGAGATATTTGAGATTTAGTTTCATTTACACGCATTCTCTATGACGGACTGATAACGTTAATCTCTCCCTCAGTACCGATTTAGATAATATCTTTCGCAGTCTGTGACACAGACTACACCGTAGACTAACCGTAGTTAATGACATTGATTACCTATATAATTATGATGCTCTAAATTTATGTAAATATGTTTTGATAATAGCAATTTGAAAGGCATATGCAATAATAGTCCAGAGGGTTAAGACCCGTCTGGAGCAAAATCGTGCACTTTGTGATAGAAGAATAGCATTTGGTACACGTTTAATATGGACCACAACCTATTATTTCAAAACTGGACCCCAGCTAGATTTGACCTGTGGCGGCCGTGGTGACCATTTTTCAAAATGGCTGCCAATCACATTTCAATGTCTCATATTTCGGTTAATAACACTGATTTTTGTAACTCTACCCATGTTTTGAATGGAAAGGTATTCAAATATGACATGCATTTAAAAATATTCTGTCATTTATTTTATTTTCCAATATGGCCGCCAATTTGCACTAAAATTGACATTTTTCTTTATACCTAGCTCAAAATGATTTGACTAGATTTTTTTGTGTCTATACTTATATTTTTAGGATCAAGAAATCCAAATATGACATACATTTTGAAATACATGTATCTTGTGTCAGTCCTTGTGTTTTTCAATATGGCAGCCATTTTGAGTTAAAATCATGACCATTTACTTAAAGGGAACTTTTGAGATGTTATTAAGGCATTTGTTAGATAATCGCACTATATATACATAACAAGCTCCCTGTAATTGGTAAATTAAATGAAAAAAGATTACTCCTGGAAGCTGGCTTTTTTAAAATAAAGTGTAACCACGGTGACATAAAACTAGATTCTTGTATTGCGACACAGATCTAAAATCGATCAAATAACAATGTATACAGCTGAGTGTGTTATAAAATGTTAGGAAAGTGAACCATGCAAAACATACAGGGCAGGTAGGTCTGGTACAAACATTTTGAAAATGGCACCTCTTGAAGGTTGCTGTTTTTATTTTAATTACAAGACTCGTCTGAGGTGTAGACATACTAAACATAATTATCACTAAACATATCACTAAATATTGAATTTTGTCTAAGCATAATATCGCGATACAATTATACTCCTATTTTTGTGTCTATATCTTAATTATACCTCAGTTAAAAATGATGCCTGATGTTTAGCACTCAAATTGTGTTCATAGAAAGGCCAAGTTTTATTCATACATCACACTCGCAGTGTAGTACATTCAAGACTATATATACCGTCGACTGCATCCCTTGGTACATCTATAACTGATGATTGTATGATGCGCTACTCGCTACACCAGTTGTTGGAAGAGTCGTCCATTTAAAAAAGTTACCCATTACTTCTTGCACTGTGCATGGGACGTTTCGAAAGTCTGCTGCATTTGGCTACTCTGGTGCTTTGATAATTGTTTGACTACATACATGACCTGCCACGCATCTTTCTCAAAATAGATGCTAGGCTAGCTTCTTGTGTTAGCCGACTCAGAGATTTCCTGAGGAGGGCGCCCTCAATTTCCAAAAAAATCGGGTTTTTTGCATGTACATAATGCTTGTCCATATACTAATCACTGTGTGAAATTGCTAAGCTTAAATCGAATTCCTTCATATAGAAAATCACAACTTTGTTATAAAATTCCGGATCCGGAATTTTTGTTATACACAGTATCCTATGGGACGTAATACTACACATAAATGTTACCTGCATCAAAACGAAAAATCCGATTCGTATCAAATTTCGGAACTGTGGATTTTAGGTTACTATCTTTAGTTCTAGTTGACTATTTTTCATTATTACACAAAAAAATAATATTTCAAGATCTCTGAGTCAGACTTTAAGTGAATAACCTCTGCCTTTTACTATAAATGCCAAAATTAACGGATGTTAATATGATCTACAGCAAAGCTGGAAATATTCTGTGAAAGTCTGAAAATCGACTGCTTGAGCACCAGACTTTTGATCTTATTAGTAATGTCCTCAAATCATAATATAGTAATTTTTCCACCTTTAAATGTTTTCAATAAGAATTATTACAATGCAACTCTGTAATACAATTGAAGACTACAGTGGTTGATGGCTCATTTCCAGCAGTCTCCCAATCAGTAGGTTAAGATTGTTGAGATGGACTCGGGACAATAGTGGCATTTGAATCTTTCCGCCATTGTGGTCTCCAATGTTGGTACTCTTTTATGTGCAATACCTTGTAATTTTAATTTAAAAACATTATAATTATACAATTTTTGTTTGGTCTTTTGACCATAGAGGATATTTTAATAAACCGGAATACCATAATACACCTTTACTAATACTACGGGCTTCTGCTGATGTTACACGGCTCGTTATTCCTCGTACCAAGCGTATATTTGGCGACAGATCATTTAAGGCAGTGAAACAAGCTTCCTGTTAACATTAGAGAGGCACCTTCCACCAGTGTCAGTGTCTTTAAAAGGCTCCTGAAAACATACTTATTTCCTGATGTTTAAAATTTTGTTAACTTTCGATTTGTCGATTTTCCTTATTATGCTGTATGTCATGTTGTATATTAATTTCGTATTTTAAGTATTTGTTGAAAGGCGCTGTGTTCTCTGTAGACCGTCATATAAATGCATTATCATTATTATTATTATTGTTTCAGACGATATAAAAATCCCAACTTCTTTTAGGTAACTCTAGGGGACGAGACTGTAGATTACGATATATTCTTTTAATATTATTGTCATAATTGGTTTAGTTGGCCTTGACAACATAGGTATAGGTACAAAAATCAATTCAGTATGATGATTATTTTTAACAAATATATTTGGGTGTAAATTGGCGGCCTTATTGGAATAAAATAGCTGCGAAAGTTTTTTTTTTTTTTTTTTTTAACGGATGTTAATATGATCTACAGCAAAGCTGGAAATATTCTGTGAAAGTCTGAAAATCGACTGCTTGAGCACCAGACTTTTGATCTTATTAGTAATGTCCTCAAATCATAATATAGTAATGTTTCCACCTTTAAATGTTTTCAATAAGAATTTGGTACTTGGTGCTGTAATCCCTCTCGCATCTGCGTTGCAGATAAACTAGAATTATTACAATGCAACTCTGTAATACAATTGAAGACTACAGTGGTTGATGGCTCATTTCCAGCAGTCTCCCAATCAGTAGGTTAAGATTGTTGAGATGGACTCGGGACAATAGTGGCATTTGAATCTTTCCGCCATTGTGGTCTCCAATGTTGGTACTCTTTTATGTGCAATACCTTGTAATTTTAATTTAAAAACATTATAATTATACAATTTTTGTTTGGTCTTTTGACCATAGAGGATATTTTAATAAACCGGAATACCATAATACACCTTTACTAATACTACGGGCTTCTGCTGATGTTACACGGCTCGTTATTCCTCGTACCAAGCGTATATTTGGCGACAGATCATTTAAGGCAGTGAAACAAGCTTCCTGTTAACATTAGAGAGGCACCTTCCACCAGTGTCAGTGTCTTTAAAAGGCTCCTGAAAACATACTTATTTCCTGATGTTTAAAATTTTGTTAACTTTCGATTTGTCGATTTTCCTTATTATGCTGTATGTCATGTTGTATATTAATTTCGTATTTTAAGTATTTGTTGAAAGGCGCTGTGTTCTCTGTAGACCGTCATATAAATGCATTATCATTATTATTATTATTGTTTCAGACGATATAAAAATCCCAACTTCTTTTAGGTAACTCTAGGGGACGAGACTGTAGATTACGATATATTCTTTTAATATTATTGTCATAATTGGTTTAGTTGGCCTTGACAACATAGGTATAGGTACAAAAATCAATTCAGTATGATGATTATTTTTAACAAATATATTTGGGTGTAAATTGGCGGCCTTATTGGAATAAAATAGCTGCGAAAGATATTATTAAAAAGTACTATTATATTTGGATTCTTTGACCCTGAAATTATAAGAATATACCCCAAATCAAATTGATATCATTATTTTGTGTAAAGCTGTAACAAAAGTATCAGTTTCAATATACATTGGCGCCATGTTGGAAAACAAACTGATTGACACGATATCTTTAAGAAGTAGCGTCATATTTAGATTCCTTATCCCTGAAAACAAGCATAGACAAAAAATCAAGCTCGTACTTGTATTATTAACCGAGATATGGGGCATTGAAACGAAAAATGGCGGCCATTTTGAAAAATGGCCATAATGGCCGCCACAGGTCAAATCCAGCTGGGGTCCCGGTTTGAAATAGTTAATTATAGTCCATATTAAGTGTGTGCCAAGTGTCATATTTCTATCACAAAGTGCACGATTTTTTGCTTATCCTCTGGACTATAATGATTTTTTTCTCTCTTGCATACTCTCGCAGTTTAACAAGAATTTTGATGGTACATTTCCAGTTTCAATGATGTCTTTTCTGTCATATCTTTATCCGAAACATGGTTTAGTGAGAACGTCTCTAATATCATTGACATAGAGAATTAATTTTTTTTAAATGCACCGCCAAAGGACAGACGTATTAGTGGTGCAGCACTCGCAGCAGATATTCATAATTCCCTTTCATACTTGTTATACCCGACTTAGATCTTTGTTCAAATACTGCAATGCTAACCTTGTAGATTCCGAATCTCTGTTTAATGAAATTATCCAGTCTTCCAGTTGCTACCATAAAGCGTCTTGTCGTTTAGAGAAAATAGATCCTAATGTTTGGAACAAATATGAAACCATATAACATTTCCAAATGTTTTTGTTACACTTGCAAAGAGACAATGGTTTCCCAACATTATTTGCTACTTTTTTCCAAAATCCATCATCTAATAAAACTTAAAATTGGTATGCTGTTATAAAAGTTTAAAACCATGAAATTGTGTTATAATATTTAGCATTTTTGTTAAAACATAAAAAAATAACAAACTGTCTCTATACCCAGCTTTTTGATGTAGTGGTGGCGGTTAATTCAAAATGGATTTTAGTCTTGCCATTCAGTAGTGGCCTTAGCAACCGGCAGATTGTATCCTTCTAAAAACACATTATTGTTGGCATAATGTGTCGACTTAATCAGTGAGATTTTAGAAGGAAAATCACCTCCACTTGAGGCTGTTTGTCAATTTATTAGAGCCTGTGATATTAAAATTTAATTACGTGCTTGGCAGTCCTGGGCCTTAAGTCCAGGGTTTTTTGTTTATAGCTGTCCTCCAGTTTTGTTTCGTTTTTGGCTCCATTTTTATGTTGTCCTTTTTATTTGTTTTGATTTGTTTTCTTTTTTTTCTTTACTGTTGTGGCACAAAAACTCAGTTTGAGTATAGGTGCCAAGTCAAACCATTCAACCAACCATTATGTGTCGAGCACATAGGACTGATGTTAATGCTTTTCTCTCAATCAAAAAAATCTTAGACATTTTTCACAATAACAGCATGTATCCATTGATTAATGGGCCAACTAGAGTGACTCCAGCTTCAGCAACCTTAATTGACAATATCTTTACAAATGTATTATCTCATCAAATAAAGTCAGGGTGATCGTTGTTGGTCTAACTGACCATTATTCAAATCAATTACATTAAAGTACAATCAACCAACCATCCGTACGACCCGTTCTTTTAATGAAATGTCAATCCATATTTTTTTAACCATTTAAATCTTGTAGATTGGAAATTTGGCAGTGATATTAATTCTGCAGATGAAGCTTATAATGGGTTTCTATACTATACTATACTATACGTACGTCTGATGTACGTGTCCGGGTTCCGGGTATTGAAAGGTATGTAGCGTCATTACGCGTCATACGATAAAACGAGTGGCATACGTAGGTTTGTTAAAAACGATGAGATTGTTTAAATATTCCGGAGCTTGAGAATTGACACATTTGTATACGATGACTAAGATTTTAAAGTCAATGCGCTTACGAGTTGGTAACCAAATAACCAATGAAGACGACGTAGCAACGGGGCACTGGGTGTATCACGTCCCACCAACAATATAAATCGTGCGGCTCCATTCTGTTTGCGCTGCAGACGAAAAACGGTTGTATTCAGTGGCGATGTTGTTTCAAAATCCATACTCCCTGTTTTTTTTTCAAAAATTGTTGAGCGAATTGTGCAAAATAGGTAACATAATTTCATCTACCGCCTTGACTTACTGCATGAATCACAGTTTGGTTTCCGCCCAAATCGTTCCTCATATGGCTTTAATGAATGTTTACAACAAAATCGTGTCCGATCTGGATAGTAATTGTTATAGCGTTGGTATTTCCCTGGACCTCTCGAAGGCGTTCGACACGACAAACCATAATATCCTCCTTTCAAAGCTCGCTCATTATGGGGTTCGTGGCATTGCCCTCGCGTGGTTCAGGAATTATCTATACAAAGATCCCATTTTGTCTCGTTTAATAATACCAAATCATCTTTTGCAAATGTGTCATACGGAATCCCACAAGGCTCAATTCTTGGTCCACTACCCTTATTTTTATATCATAATGATATTGTTTTTTCCTTCAATATTTTAACTTTTATTATATCCCTAACGTCCTTTTCGAAAAAAAATGACTACCAACCTGATGATCAACGCAAAAAAGGGAGGTTAGCGTTATTTTTCTTGTTAGATCTAGGGGCACTTTCCTCCTAAAACAAGGCAGGGGTCCGCTCCGTGATTTGTGAAAAGTGCAAAAAAATGCAGTTAAAGGCACTTTAGGGATATACGCTGATGATACCAATCTCCTCGTATCGCATAAAAAGTTTCATTACCTCATAAATTATTAAACCGTGAATTCAATTATGTAATATTTCAAACTGGCTTAAAGCAATTAAGTTATCGCTTAATGTTAAAAAAATAATTTCATGGTTTATAAAAATCGTTTTGATAATCGCCGTTATCAAGATCCAGTAATAAGCATAGATAATAAACAAAATTCCCTTTACTAAGTTCCTAGGAATCACGCTTGATGAATCTCTATCTTGGACTCATCATACCACATATGTTACAAATATTGTCTCCAAATATTCTGGTATATTATTTAGACATAGGCATTTTCTACATATAATATCTTACTTATCCTTTATAATAGTTAAGTTTTACTGCACCTTCAATAATGCAATATAATCTGGATAGACAAAAATAATAGTAATATGCATAATATCCATGTAAAACAAACCAAAATAATTCGCCAATGTACAAATTCACCCCTTTATTTGCCCTCTCAAAACTTAAACAATTCATGATGTGCATACGCTTCAAGTAGCGGGTTTTTATTTTAATAGATTTTATAACAATCTTCTCCCTGAGAATGATTTGCAATATTTCACTAAAGTTAACAGATTTCATGCCTATGGTGTTGGATCTTCTTACTTTTACAAACCATGTAACTTTAAGACTGACTTGGCCCGTGACACAATCAGACATCAAGGCCCTATTGTCTGGAACAAGATCAGTATGAGCATCAAAATTATATCTCGATCATTAGCTTCAAATTAAAGAAAACTCAAGCATAGTATTTTATCCCATTATACCTAGGCTTGACAGTTATTATATTTACTTTTGTTATTGCCTGTTTAGTTTAATGCATAATAATAATAATACCGTATTTTTATAGCGCCTTACAAAGACTTCCCAAGGCTCTTTACAAAGACCAGATTAAATACGATACAAAATTACTAAACCACAATTGAATATTATGTATAAATACACGTAGTCAAAAGATACAATTACATAAGATCTGCAAGTCATAATACAACGCAGAATGAGACTCATTAAAAGGTGGGGAACACAAAGTGCCAGAGTCGCAGACTAACAAACACACCTCTGGTATAATAACGACGAGCAACAACCACGAGACGCGAAAATACACAGGTGGATGAGATAGGCGATATACAATGGCCGGAAAATAATTGTGAGTGTGCGAGACGGCATTCGGAAATAACCGACATGTTGATAGAATGGTAATATGCCCCAAAAGGTTTCTTTAAATATAAGGTAAATTAAAAAGATGAGTTTTCATCATTGTTTTGAATTGCTGAACTGATTTAGCAGCACGAATGACAGGTGGTAAGCCATTCCATAACTAAGGTGCTGATGTTGAGAAAGCACGAACACCGTAAGTAACAGTTTTTAATGGCTTTCGTGGGTGGACGCTTCAATAGAATACTATCGCGTGATAGTAGATATTCAGCATATCAGTTATGTAGTTGGGTGCAATTCCATTGATAGCTTTGAAGGTTAATAGCAGGATCTTAAAGACAATTCTCTTACGGATAGGTATCCAGTGTAATTGACGAAGAATGGGTTTCATGTGCACGCGACCCTTAACGCCGGTCATTAGCCTTGCAGCTGAATTTTGAACTCTTTGCAATCTGTCCAGATCAGTTTGTGGAAGGCCATAGAGCACACTGTTACAAGAGCCTTGAAGTCACAAACGCATGAACAAGCATTCCGCGTGTATGATCCAGATACGGTTCTTAATTTGCCGATATCTACCAGTGCAAAGGACGCACTTTGGAGCAGACAATGCTACCTGCTGTTTCATGGTAACTGCTCGTCGATGGTTGAAACCTAGATTTGCGTGCTGATGGTGACGGCAGGATATCATCTATGCCAACACTGATAGACAGAGTTTTAGCTGGAGAGACGAACTGCGAAGACAGATTTAAGATCTCTGTCTTACTATCGTTTAATTTCAGCTTATTTAAAATCATCCAGCTCCTCACATCGGCGACGCAGTTCTCAATGCGAGATATAGCAATGCTTTCTTCGTTGTCATTGAAGCAGAAATATATTTGGGTGTCATCATACACTCCAGGCCATGTGCTTTTATTATGTCCTAGATTGGTATAGAATAGTAAGAAAAAGCCAGTGGCCCGAAGACTGGTCCTTGGGGGCACCACAATCAACGTTCTTCCAGTTAGATTTTTACACCTTTGATAATAACACACTGTTCGCGCCCGTGAAAGTAAGAATTCATCCATTTCAACGCGATCCCGGTGATGCCAAATCGATATTGAAGGCGTTCAAGCAGCACTTTATGATTCAGAGTATCAAATGCCGCCGATAAATCCAGAAGAACAACAATGGCACGACGATGAGTATCAACAGAACGTAAAATATCGTTTGTAACACGGACCAAGGCTGTCTCAGTGCTGTGATATGGTGGATGGCATTGAGGTTTTTAACGTTGACATAATTCTGAATCTGATTGCTAGCGGCACGCTCAATTGTCTTGAATATAAAGGCAAGTTAGAGATCGGCCGATAGTTCTTGAACACATCAGGATCAGAGTTTTGTTTCTTGATCAGCGGTGAGACGAGAACGCGTTTTAGGCTTCATGGAATGATACCTTCAGATAGAGACGTGTTAATGATCTTATAGATCACAGGAAGGAGTGCGTTGAGAATATCTTTCTTATAGTAAGAATCGCAGTTGGTATGGGGTCGAGCGCGCAGGATGTCCTTGGAGAATCCATAATGATCTTGCGAATGCACTCATTGTCGACAGGGTCAAAAGTGCTAAAAGTAGAGTCACATGACTCATTGATAGTGACTGACATTGGTGATACTTCCGTGTCATCGAGTTCATTGTGAATCTTTTCAATTTTTGAGTCAAAGAAGTCATGAAAATCCGCAGTGAGCGAATCCAAAGATTCATGTTTTGGGAGTGCTTTCGTTGCTTTTACAGAGGAAAGCTTCTCAGTCACACTAAACAGCTGCTTTTGATTGCAGCCAGCAATTTCCGACTTATAGTAAACTGTCTTTTCGTGTTGGAGCGCTTTGTGGTAATTCTCACAATGTTCCTGAAAAATTTCCTTGTCAATCTGCAGGCCTGATTTGAGCATTTTTCGTTCTAATTGCCGCTTCCGTCTTTTATCATTCCGAAGACTCTCACTCTACCATGGGGCATGGGGGCGAAGGGAAATCTTTCGCTCAACTTCTGGGACATGCTTGTCCAATAGATTGCGTAAGACGATATCATATTTATGAACAAGACAGTCAAGGTCGCTTGCGTTGTCACTTAGATCTGAGGTACGAATGTCGTTGCTGAGGTCTTTTAGGTTGATGTTGCACAGCTTGCGAAATTTAACAGTCTGTTTCATAGGTTTGGGGCGCAAAACATTAAGATCACACTTGACTGCGAAATGATCTGATTTGAGTTCGCGCAGAATTAACGGGTTGGCGACAAGATCTTCACAAAGTCGGGAGATAACAAGATCAAGCGTGTGACCATTTTTGTGAGTGCTACCAAAAATAAATGCATCTGTTTGTAATCATCTGTACTATTTCTATAACGTCCCTTAACTTCATTTTTTTCCACTTTTCAAAAATCACGGAGCGGACCCCTGATTTGTTTTAGGGGGAAATTGACCCCAGACCTAATAAGAAAAATAACGCTACCTCTTTTTTGTTGTTGGTAATTTTCCTCTAGGGACGTTCGGGATATACTGAGTTGAGCCTCTAAACTAAATTAAAACTAAATTCTTATTTTTTTAAGATTTACTCATTCAATCAGCCTGTTTTGCCAGCATTTGCCAATTGTTCCGTGTCATTTGTGCTTCGTTATGTTCGTCCTGTCCTGTATGTGTCTGTCACTAGTATACTAGTTTGTCGTTTGTCCTGTTTGTCACTAGTATAATTTGTCTTAAGATTTGTACTTTAAGATTAATTAAGGGTGACCTAGTAACTTCGAGCTCTGCCCTGTTTGCTCACTCCACCATGAATTATTATTACGCTGTCACTAGGAATTGGTATTTGTTTGCATAATTAGAGTGCAAAATTTAACAAGGCATACATGTCTATAGGGGTCACTAAATCTTGACCCCCAAATTTTATATAGAGCTGTCACCCAAAGAGTTAAACTGCATTTTCTGTTCAGTAGGACCAGAGTAATAATTTGATACTGGTGTCAAGAAAATCTGAGCATTGGATAATTTTTACCCCAGGATGAATCTGCACCTTATTAGAGATATAGCCTTATAACTAAAGGTAAGAATATAATACAAACTACACTTTGTTTAATCCTTATGACGAGACAAATATAATCGGTGTAAATTTAAAGCAATTTGACTTGATTTTAAATTTACCCTTGTAATCTTAACCCCCTGAGGTCTACCATCTTTCTTACAGTATCTCTGATTGGCTCATTACATGATATATCAGGATATAATCTCTGAGTAACCAATCAAAATAGACCTGTCATATATCTGTAAAAACATCAAAGGTTTTCTTACAATGTTTCTGATTGGCTAGATAAACCAAATAACCCAATGTTGAACCAATCAAATCGGCCGGTAGACCTCAGGGGGTTAAACTGACCCTTATTGAAAAGGTTACACCACAATTTGAGAGTACTAACTACCCAGGAGTGACCCAGAGGATCTATACTAATTACCAATGATGTTAAAGGGGGCATTTCGTGATCCACAGCGTTGTCCCCCCGATTTACCTCAAAGGCATTGAGATTTTTATATCATCTGATCCGTTGGCCCAAGCATAGTATGTGTGCCTAATTTTACGTGCAAATTCGATTTACTCAAGGAGAAATTCGTAATTTTGTATTTTCTGTCCGTAAACGGACAGAAATTACAACACAGTGTTCTATGGAGCAGCGCAATACCACTATTTCACTCATAGCATCAAAACGCAAAATCAGAATCAACTGAAATTTTGGAAATAATCTTTTCTTGAGGATATCTAGTGAATCATAAACAAAAATGAATGTGATATGATCACGAAATGCACCTTTAAAGCTTTCTGTAGTGGGGAATGAACGGACTTCTTAAATAAGGCCCCTATGATATTCTGCTCCTGCTCTATTACGAAAGTAGTAGTTTCCGCCAAGATGAATGATTTTACTCAATAGAAAAGGTTGTTCCCTTAATCAATACTGAGTAAAATATTTTTAGAGTCTGCTCAAGGATTGTGAGGTAAGCACATATCGATTTTGTAATTTAAATTCAAGCTTGATAGATTAAAAAATACATTTGTTTCTAGTGACAAACCTTTAGACTGATTTTAAATCTTTGGAATAAAGAGTGTAGCAATGTAGAACGTTCGCACCCAGTAAGGCTCTATAGAAGACGTAATCAAATCCGGGAATCAAATACGTCAGAAGAAATGATTTAACAATCATTTTAGATGCAATTTTCCTTAACTTTATAATTACAGACATAGTAAACACTTTGTGCGACGAAAACGAATTATAAAATAATGATCTTGCAGCTTATTTTCGTTACGTTTTTTTTAGAGATGCAAGATCTTCAGGAGGTTGAAATGGTATTGATCAAACCAATTCACCAATTCAATGCTATCATTTAGCTGATTTAAAGGCCAAGGCCTCGCAATAAATTTTGTTGATGGATGTTAAAAACCATATCGTCGACACGTAAATTAATTAAGTGCCTTATCACAGGGTCAATTTTACCAGGTAATTTGTCTTTTTCGTAATGGATTATCAGTATCCTACCTGGGTTGTATAACATTAATTTCATATAGAGTTATATTCTATGTAGTAGGGTTATAAATCAGAATCCCATTCTAGAAGTTTGGGGAAGAAGGTTAGAAGATGTTTTTCTATAGTTTGAAGGGTGCTGAATCAGAATTTTTGGGTCCAACCTCTGGGAAATGTGGGGAACTTTGTAAAATAAGGGGGTAAAATTAGTACAGGGGTAAATTTGAAATCAAGTCCAATTGTGTTTAAATGAACACCAATGTATTTGTCTCATTATAAGGATTAAAAAAGATATAGTTTGTCTAGGTTTTGACCTTTAGTTAAACAGGTACAGCCCTTTTAAGGTTCAAGGTCATCCTGGGGGTAAACGTTACCCAGTGCTCCGATTTTGTTGAAACTGGTGTCAAATTGTTCGTCTTTCCTTATTTTACAATGTTTGGCATTTGGTTTCGTAATTAGTGGGCAAAATGTAACAAGGGTCTACATGGTCTATAGGTCACCAAATCTTGACCTCAAATTGTATACAGAGCTGTCACCCAAAGATTTGAAATTGATTTCTGCTTCAGTATGAACAGGGCAATAATTTGACACCGGTTTCAACAAAATCTGAGCATTGGATTTTTTTTTTGCCCCCAGAATGACCTTGAACCTTATCAGGGCTGTAGCCGTGTAACTAAATGTTGGAACCTATACAAACTATATCTTTTTTAATCCTTATAATGAGACAAATACATTGTGGTACATTTAAACACAATTTGACTTGATTTCAAATTACCCCCTGTACTATTTTTACCCCCTTATTTTACAAAGGTCCCACATTTCCCAAAGGTTGGACCCAAAAATTCTGATTCAGCACCCTCAAACTATAGAAAAAACATTCTACCCCAAACTTCTAGAATGGGATTCTGATTTAAAACCCTACTATGTGACTATAATTATTTCGAATCATTTTATTTCGTTGTAAATTACCATCATTGCTGATTTCAAACCAAATTTTTTCCATTTGGTTTAATTCGAAGAAAATGATGTTTCGTAAAACGAGAAAAAAATCGATTGTGTGTTGTTTTATAGTCAAATGACCCATTCAATGCTGTATCAAATGCGCTGGAAAGATATGCCCCCTTGAGTTGCAAATTACCCTCATTACTGATTTCAAACAAAACAGTTTCCGTTTTGCGTTAATTCGAAGAAATTGATGTTTCGGAAAACGAAAAGAAAAATCAATTGTGTGTTTTTATTCAAATAACTCCTTCAATATTGTAACGAATGCACTGTAAAGATATCCTCTTGACTTCTTATTTGATTTTAAAACAGTTCAAAGACGTAGGCGGAGGAAAGAGGACTGAGAGGCATTTTATTTTTGTCCTTCTCCGAAAATAGCTCAAGATGTTCACGTACGTTGTACCATATTTAGCATACATTGCGGGGATTGTGCACAAAGGAGGCACGGAAAATGTTTTGCCTAATTTCCAAACCGATCCATTTTTCAGTTTCCTTTCAGTAACTTTGGGTAGTCATTACGTGTGCCAAATGTCATGGAAAAATTCCTATGGGAAAGATGTTTTAGAGGTGGTCCAAGTGGAAACTCGTATGCACCACGGTAGTTTGCAACATACCGTACACACTTTTAAGAGCTTTTAAGTGTTAATGGAGATAGATAAAATCATTCCTGGAATTGATCTCTTTTAAAAGCCCCTCACTGATTCTTTTTCACTTCAGGTTCGCTCCATGCTTGTATGGTGTTTGCCTCATTTTGTTCCACCAAACACTAATCTCTTCTCGGGGTTGCAACCAATTTTTATCAACACGTAAAAACACTTTCTAACAATATCTAACAACACACTTAAATTCTCTAACAATATCTAACTAGAGAATTTAAGTGTTTTGGTTACAAAACTACCTTTAAATTTTGGAGAACATAGGGCTTCCCCCTTGTGTTATAATAAAAAAACTCCATTTGTGATTACAACTATTAATTGATTTTCAAATTTATTTGAGAAAGATTTCTCATGGGAAAAGAAAAAAAAAAACCAAATACTTTGTTTATGTTGAAAAAGAGAATAGGGAATCCCTAGAGTTGTTGTGCAAAACACACCTGTTAGATTAGAGTGCACAAGGGGCGAGTGGGGAATTCCCCAGAATGCTAAACTTAGGGAAACTTAGTCAACTTGTTTGTGCTTGGATTAAAACATGTAAGATCAGGAAATTTCCCCACAAAGTTATATTGGAAAGTGATTGATTAAGGTTATGTTTATGCATGATGCTGTTTGTAATGTCTATTTTAGATTGGAAAGTTATGAAAATATGTGGTATGCAGTTAAGGAAAACTTGGCCAGAAGCTTCGCCAGCATCCACTAGTAACAAGTACGTAGAAGTTCAGCTAGTTTTAATCTGCAATAAGAGCAGGACAGTAACCGGTGCCAGGATTTATACTATTTTACAATCCATGTCACAGGAGTGCTATAATTAGTCTACTGTCGTCTTTGAAGACAAAAGTGCTGGGATCAAAATAGGATTCCAAATTGTGGACAGATAGAATCGTGGTGATTATCTTGGACTGATATACTGTGGAAGAGTGTCGTCGAGGGATAACCTTGTCGTCTTGAATTGCTGACAAAGTTTCCTCAGGACTGAGGAAGATTAAATGGAATATTACCTGGGGATTTATAAGCGTGACTTTGCATGCTGTCATTTTTTGGGTCTTCGCGGAGAGGACATGAACTGCAACGCCCTTTTGAACATTAAGTATCAGTTATATAAAATGTGTGTATTGTGTAATTTTGATTAATGTAATTATGTTTTGGCATACCAAATTCTTGAACCAATACAAAATCTTAAAAATCTGTTATATTAATAAAATCAGATCCACTTGTGCAACAAGCTCATTTTATTTGTGTTGAAAGTTATTCTGCCTTGGCGTCCACAGACATTCATAACACTGACTAGATTAATTATTATTCCAAAGTAGGGAAATTCATAAAAATAACGACCAAACATGAGAAATAAATATAGCCACGTAAAATTTGGAAAGGATGTCACTGAAGTAATGTTCTTATAAGAAAAGGTTTCAATGAATTCGATGAGTAATCTGATTCATTAGTGTTTTTTTTTGGGGGGTAAAATAATTAGAACTAAGTATAGTATTTGTTGGTTTACTATCTAAATCGGATAATATTGCATGGGCCAGTCCAATATTTGAGTATGGATGCCGGCGCATCTCATTCTTATTAGTTTGGTGTTTAAACGTCGAAAACATTTCCACGGTTCCATTCATTTCTTTTAAGGCTGACTCACAGATTTCGAAATTATATTATTTTGTATGTATTAATTAGTCAACTAAATAGTCAACTAAAACTCAAGATAAGTGACGTCAAATGCTTAAGTTTAAATTTGAATAAAATCGGATTTGTAGTTGGGCAGTCAACCTTTAGGTATGCATAACTGTGGCGTTAAACAAAGTTCTGAATATCAAAGATTTGATTTTATATGAAGGACTCCGATTTGAGCTTAACTATTTCACACAAGTGATTAGTATGAACAACGTCATTAGGCCTATGCCAAAACACCACGAGTGGTTTGAAAATGAGGGAGCCCTCCTAGGGAACTTCTATGAGCAGCTTTAAAGCACTCGCTGGATCTTTTCCATTCAAGTTGGCACCGCTTGCCTCAATTTGTCCAAGCGCGACATTATCGTCGGGGTTGCAAGCATTTGTCAAAATAAAAGTTGTGAACTAGATCTTCGTGCAAAAATACGTCTTTCCAAAACAAAGGGTCGAAACGAAACAGTCCAGGCGAACAAAATTCTTTCGTTGGGTTTATTTGGAGCAATTCCGTGACCTCGGAGAGAGGAGCTTCATTTCTCAGTGGATTTGGCTTCTATGAAGGTCGTGAAAGTGTGGCCGGAATCCAGTAGGGGGAAATCCATATTCAAAAATGAAAAAGGTCTGGATTGTGCTTAAAAGGGAACCAATGGTCGTCTTGTAACAAGGGATTCAGAAAAAAGTATAGTGGTATAATACAAACATATGTTACGGAAGGTATAAGACAAAAAATAGTCAAAATTCAAAGGTCATCACCAAAGGTTAAATCTTTAATATTGCACCGATTGTTTGTAAATGGTCTCAAAGTGTTAACATTTCCACAGGGATTGCAGCCAATAACCTTTTGTATTAGGTTATCGAGATAATGACAAACAAGGTCAATGCCATTGACCTCTATTGATCTCCGAATTTTAAAAATATGCTAGACAGTGCAAAATATTTTAGTTGCAGTCTTTGAGTAAAGATGAACAATTTGAGCACATTTTTAAAGAAATCGGAGCCATAGTAGATTTAAACCTATGGAGATGACCTTTGACTTTTTACGATTTTTATTTTATATCTCCATAACCATACGTTGTAAGTAGTAAAAACTATACCTTTATTAATCCTTGTAACAAGACGAATACTTTGGTTACTATTTTACAGCAATCCAAGCATTTTTCATTTTTGACCCCTGTATTATGAATTTTCCCACCTACTGGATTCCGCCCACACTTTCACGAGGGGCACCCCGCTAAATTTGTTCATTAACCCTCACAGAAGTCAAATCCACATAGAAATGATGCTCTGCTCTCCACGGTCACGTAATTGCTCCAAATCCTCTCATATGAAGAACGTCTCAGTACTCACAATGTGTAAAACAGATGAGTCATGATGCAGTGTAGGGGGTTAGTTTGGTCTTTTTCAGTAATATAATTGAATCACAAATATTATAATTCATATAATTTGTTTATGAAATGAGGATTTACTATCTCTTTCTCAGAGAAATGGGGTAATTACTCTCCTTCCTTCCAAAAAAGATAAAGATTTGTTATTTGCAAAGAATTATGGCTAATCGTTTAAAGTCTTTGATTAAAGATCTTATTCACGAGGATTAAAATGGGTTCATGAAAGGGCGTAACATTGAAAATAATATTAGGATGATCATTGATTTAACTGGAATTTACAGATTCAATATGGATATTCCAGGGTTATCTTACTTGACATTGAAAAAGCTTTTGACAGCGTTGAGGACAATTTCTTATTTGAAGTTTTGAAGCGTTTTAATTTGTGCGATACGTTTATTTGATGGGTCACAGCATTCTATCAATCAATCAAGTTGGAAATACAATATAAACAATTATATATAATTGCAACAACATTAGTGATTGAGATGGGGACACTACTAAACGCATAGCCGATTTTGAAGTGCCCGGTAAATAAAAAAATACAGCGTGAGTCAAACAAATCTGATTGTGTCCGCCATTTTGACATTTTTAAGTAACATATATCTAACATATGTGTAAGTTTATTATCTTTAATTTGCTGTGGTGTAAAAGATCATTCACATCAGTTAGGTATAGACAGAGCTACAGTCGTTTGAATCATGTAGTCGGGTTTGCGCTCTGTCCACGGATTCACATTAAAATGAACGGCGTTCAGCGAAGGAAACCAGTGTCCAGAAAAAATCGAGCTATTTATTGACTGCAGAATAAATGTTACGCTATTTAACCCCACAAAATTCAGTCACAATTTACCATTGACGCCCTCTTAATGGTTCTAAGTCCTTATCACTCATAACAATAATTTGAAAAAATAAAATAAGTTTCTGGAGAAGTTGAAATAAGCATACCATATGAAGGAACAGACATCGATGACAACCTTTTGAGGTATAAAGTATTGTCTCTCTATTTTGTAGACTCAAAATATGCCATATTTTGAGAAAAGTTTTTCAAATAAAACTAACCATTATCACTGGCTTTTACATTAGACATAAACATAAACATAGTTTGCTTAGTTGACCGCCGTGCATTCAAATGGAATCCGTAGATAGGGGAAAAGCTGACTACTTGATTCAAAAGACCGTAGCTCGGCCTATACTAATAACCAATTGCAATTATCTTTGCAGCGAATTAAAGACAATGAAATAGGCTTTCCGATGATACCACATATGTTAGATTATGTTATTTAACAATTCAAAATGGCGGAGAAAAATCAAGGTCAGGTTTTTTTTACTCACCCTTTATAAATAATACAAGCAAAATAACAGTATATAGGCCTAATGGACGTACAAATCGAACTTTCAAGAGCATCATCAACAAAGAATAAACATTGATTTATAAGATAAATAAATTGTAAATACAAGATGGTCTTGGGGTTACATCGGACAAAACAGGACAGACAGACATACAAACATACAATAACACACACATACAAATACACGCACACTGACAGGACGGACAACACGGACAAGACCGACAGAAGAAGACCGAAAATATTTTACCAGCCAACCAAATGGATGCAAGAAATGAAAAACAAATTATGGAGAATGGTCATTGTTATAGAGGCTAATGAGTTTGTTTTTAAAGTTGGTTTTAAATGATGGAAAGGACGGAGAAATTTTAAGGTAAGTGGGCAGGTTTTCAATATGGTAGACCTTGGAAACTAGGAGTGTTTCTAGTAAAAACAGTGTTCTCTTGATGAAAAAAAAAAATCATGACCATGCCTGGTGTTATAACAATGAGAGGGTCTATCGATGTTAAAAAAGAGTCACTAGGAATAAGATCAGCCGGGAGAAGATCATGGTGGAATTGGAACATGATAGATGCTAACTGCAGTTTATAGATGTTATAGATTTTCATGGTTTTGAGAGACAAAAAGAGGGGATCAGAATCTATTAACTTTTACTTATCTAGTGTGACAAATTGAACAATTTACAACCAGTTCGATCAAGATCGGACCATTCTGTAAAAAACTGCCCACGATGACCTTGAACTGTTATGTGCCTATTGTACTAAAACTATAGATCATAGATAGGGCAAACTATACCTTTTATTGATCTTAGGAGTATCCCATTAAATTGGAACATCTTTTAAACCAATTCAAACAATTCTTATTTCAACATGTTCAACTAGGTCGATTTTGGTAATTTCACAGTAAATTAACACCAAAAATGTTTCTTTTGCTATTTGATGGGTCAAATCATACAATTACTGACTATGCTGTGATCGGCAAAGCATGAGCCATGGGATCGATTGGGACCTGGGAATAAATGTATGATGTCATCGGATTAACTACGGTCAACAAAAGAAGGCTACTTGATTGACAAGGTTATCTGGTCGGTCCCTAGCCGCTTGTAACTGAATGATTTTTCAAGAGAGGTAGGTCGGGGTAAAAGCATCTAACATGATTAGATTGTCAGACGTAAATTATTTTCTCTTTAATTAAAAGAAATGTCATCCGAACAGATTCTACGTACAGAGCTTAGCATGACAGCGTTGAAATGCACAAATAATGAGAATCACTTGGTCCGCGAATACCATCAGTGACATATCATATCGCTTGACCCCTGGGCCAAACTGGGAAAGTAGTGTTGAGTTTTTTTGCCACCCAAGCAAAAGATTTTTAATCAACTAAAAATCGGCTATCTTTTTTGGCATAACATGAGATAAAAATTCACCATATTTGGTATCATTTGAAAGCTAATAAAATTTCCAACGAGGATATATTTGTTAAGAATTTGTACAGCTAGGCCTTAAATTTGGTCCAAAAAGGACAATTTTAAGGATTTTTCTAACATATTTTGGACAAAATTTCAATTTTAAGGATGCAACTCTACTTTTTATTTAACTGTTTTCCCTTTCGCTGATTTATTTAGTAGTGGTTTTTCGCTGATTTTATTGAAGTAGTTGAGTATAATCTCACACAGGCCTACACTCAGCCAGCACAAAGTTACTCAGAGCTACTAAATAAAATTGATATTTTGACAGCTGAGAAGGATAGTCTAAAATGAATCAAATGAATCTTCAGGCAATCCTCAGAAACCGCATTACCACAGGTTGAGCAACAGTCACATGTACCTTTTAAACTCATTCATGCCTTAAAAGATCAACCACACCACAAACAGACATAGACATAAACACAATTCCAACAACTGTACCATCACCCCAAACACAAAACAGACATAATGCAGAAATGCAAATCAACAGGGAAACAACAAACTCAAAAAAGACACATCACCAAAACATGAAAAGAATGCCCACAAAAAATTCAAACCCACACAAAAACTGCACAAATTCTTTTTGTTCAAATAGTATGTGCAAAAGAATCAAAGAAAACAGATTTCCAAGACAGAAAACTACAAATGTATGCAAAAGTGGTGCCAAAACTATTATATACATGAGGAATTTAATCAAAATTATAACCTAAACAACACCAATTTTTCAATATTAAAATTAAAGTTAAATTACCACATGTCTAAATTGTGATAATTAAAAGACCATTTAATAGTAATTATCATGACTTTTCAGTTTATTGGGTTGCAGAAACAATGGTCAACAATGATACATCCCTTGATTTAGTTTAACTTCATGATTATTAACCTTGAAACTGTAAATAGAATTGATCTCATCGGTGGTGTCAGGTATTTACTGTCTCAAATACATAATTTAAATTATAGGGGGAGAAGTAGAGAACCGTCTTGTGGTCTCCCCTGTTAGTAACTGCTAGTTTATAGTTAAGTGAACTAATCTCTACAACACCAAACACTGTTTTCCTTTAACATCATTTCTTAAGTATACCCATATCATGACTAGACCTCAGCGCAGGCTTTTCTAAGGTCTGCCTTGACTATAGCGTCATGAATGTGGAGGGTTTTTCTAATCCAAAAAGTAACATCATTGCTGATATGGGTAACAATCTCCAATGCGATGTCCTATGTCTGCAGGAAATGCACAGAGGAACTCAAAACCACCGCCCAACCATACCAGGAATGGTCCTGCAATCGAGAGACGAACCATCGATCGGACCAATCTATCTATGATCTATCTACCATGCACCATGTTTCCAATAGGGATCCGTTGGCTCCTCGAACAAATTAGACACATCTATTCCTATCTTGCGCCTCCAAATATGCCCCGTGGAAGGTGGTGCCCACAATGATGTCCTCCTTCCATCTCTTCCTTGGTCTTCCCTGTCTGTTTGTGCCTGCGACAGTTTCCATAAAAAATGCGTTTGGGCAGGCGGATGTTGTTCATTCTGCACAAGCGACCAAACCATGCCAGCCGCGGAGGCAGTGATGCGAGCCAGGATCCCTTTTTGGGCTGAAAGTGGCAGGAGGAGATTCTTGGCAGAACTTCTGCATTTCCAGACCTTATCCTTCCAGCTGACATTAAGGATCCCTCTGCAGCATCGCATCTCAAATGCCTCCAACTTCTTCATGTCATTCTTTTGATGGTCCAGTTTCAGGCCATACAGACATGGTTGACCAGTGAACCAACAAGTCGTAATTTGGTTGAGAGTGAGATGTCTTTATCACTCCAGACTCTCTGTAATTTCCCTAGTGCCTGATTGATGCCAATAATCATCTGCTTTTGATTTCGCTGGTGGAGTCGCCCGATGGCGCCAGCGTCACTCCCAAATACCCGAATCTGTTAACCCGCCCAAGCGGTGAACCATCAAGCTGGATCTTTACTTGGAGCTGGTCATCACGAAAAAAAGAGAAACACCATAGCTCCCGCTTATGGTATCCTGATCTCCATCCCACATTTCTTGCTAGCATGATGAACTTGCTCAATCAAGGTTTGCAGATCCTCCTCTGAGTCAGCGATGTGAGCTATATCGTCAGCAAAACGGAGGTTCCTTTAATTTGTAGCCATCCACTTTTATGCCCAAGTTTTTACAGCCATCAAGGCTTCCGCCAAGATATTCGAGAAATGTCCGAAGAGGTCCGCCGACAGAATACAACACCCTGGCGCACGCCAACAGCCGCCCCAACACCACCCTGCAAGACTGCTGCCAAGTCTGATGCAGCCCCCAGCCCCGGCATAGAGATCTCTAATGATGTTGATCAGTTTTTTGAGGCACACCATAATGACGCATCACTGCAAAGAGGCCCTCGCGCGCCAATAACCGATCGAATGCCCTCTGCAACCAATGAAGACAGCAAAAACCCTCCCATCTTTCTTCTCTAGGCGATGCCGGATTAGGAGCCCCAGGGCGAAGACTTGTTCAACCGTGGAGCGGCCAGGCCCGAACCCCGCTTGCCCTTCTGCTAGAATGGCCGCCAAAGAGGGCTTCAGCCGGCTCCTTATAATTTCCAGAAGAACCCTGCTGGAACGGCCAACCAGGCCGATGGTTTCCTGCAGTTCCTCACGACCCGGTGACGTTCTCCCTTCTGGGCATGGCAAAATGATAGATTTTGTCCATTCTTCTGGAATGCGTTCATTTATCCAGACACCACCGCAGACATTGCGCAATTGGCCAACGATGCACCCACCACCACGCCCGAGCAGCCCCCCCGGGACCCCATCAGACCAGCCCCCCCGACTTCAGCACTCCGACAGCCGCCTAACTCCAGACATCGGAGAATGGATGGCACACTATCTCCTAGTTAGAACACTAGTCTCTGTATTTGATGGATGAAGACAGGATGGGTCAATGGTAGGCTGATGATTGTAGAGGGCCTTACCATATTCAAACCATCTTTGTTCTATTTCAGCTGGATTGGAAAGAATCTCACCATTACTGCTGCGGACAGAGCTTGACGCAGGTCCTCCCTCCACTCCCCAGTCATGGTCCCGATGGTGCTGAAGACCTCTTTGCTCTTGTTCGTTGCATGTTCTTCTCCAAGATGTTACATTGTCATTGTACCATCTCTCCCTGTCAGCCGCAAGGCCTTCCAATCAATCATCGACAATACGGAAGTACTATATATGTGAAAACAGGCACCATAGTAGAAGCAACTTCAATGTCTGATGACAACAACATTGAAGTCCCACCATTGACTCACTCTGTCATAGTTACATCAGTCTAGAAACCTCCTCAGTAGATTTCAAGCACCCTCAACTCCGCCTTGGGAATTCCACCAAACCTCACTTCTTTATGGCGATTTCACAGCCATGTAACCCAATGGGGCTACATGAAACTAACAAAGATGGACAAGCTGTCGAAGAATGGATAGACATTCAACATCTACGTCTCCATCATGACGCTAAGCTGCCGCCATCATTTCATATCGCCCGTTGGAAGAGAGCCTACAACCCTGATCTAGCTATTGTTAGTAAAAACTCTCTAACTTGTTTAGCAAGATTGTTCTAAATCCTGTCCCACTAACTCCAACATCTACCAATCGGTATCCAAGTCACGCTGTCTGTAGTAAGACCAACAAAGTGCCTTTCGCGTCTTGCGGTTTTCAACTGGTCTAGGAAAGCAGACTGGCAAGGATTCACTGATGACCTGGATTAGAACACGAAAAGGATTGCTCCAAAACCCCATAACTATGACAAATTTTCCCAACAAGTGAACAAGGCTGCCCGGAGATTCATACCCAGAGGCGGTAGGACGGAATAGATACCATGCCTTTTCCCAGGAATGTGCTAGAAATATCACCATGTTTTGAAGCTGATCTTTTTTCGGCTGAACCACTGCCAAAGGTGAGGAAGTTTTCGGAGCGATCTCCCATGAAAAGATCAAAACCTGGCATACTTTAATTGAAACCACCGATATGACCCATACAGCAAGAAAGCAGCTCCGACCGAGGGGATCCAACCGAACCTCCACAGCAGCCAAATGTCACACCCAACCAAGTGTGCCCACCAACTGCTTTTAAATGGCAAGTTGCTGCAAGAAGCCCAAGAAGATCAAACTTGACCATAAGAGGTTTAGTGGCGACTGGTTTTCACCTCGCCCCTTCAAAATGGACGAATTGGAATCCGGTATTGCTAACTTCAAACCAGGAAAGCAGTAGGCCTTGATAACTCTCAACTGAGCATCTTAAAAATTCTGGCCGTGGCAAAGGAATGGCTTCTGAGCTCTACAATTGCTAATTGCTGCCTTATTTCCCACAGGTTCCCAAAGATCTGCGGAAGTAATGTTTATTGTACTCCTAAAGCCTGGGAAAAGACCTCTAATCCCAAGAGCTACAGACCAATTCAATCCTCAGCCATACCTAACAAGCTCTTTGAACGTCTCCCGCTCAAAGTCGTATCGCACCTGGATAGACGACACCTATACCAGAACAAGCAGGTTTCCGCCAGGCAAATCAACAACAAGCCAAGTAACTCACCTAACTCAACACATTGGATGGTTTGAAAATGTTGGTAACCGGAGTAGTGTTCGTCCACCTATCGGCAGCTCTACGACACTTGGTCAATCACAGCTGCCTACTCCATAAGATCCTGGAAATCACAATATATCCGCTTGACTAAGCTTATCAAAGGATTGCTTACAAACAGGGTGTTCTTTGTTCAGCTAAGGAGCGAAGAAGAGCTGATGGAAGTAGGCTCCAGAATGGACTATAACCACAAGGAGCGTGCTTGCACCTCTCCTGTCAACATAATGACCAACGACACCTATGAGTGAGGAACCCTGTCGTGTTTATTATGCAGGCGATTTGGAATTACGCACAAGATGCGACTTCAACAGCTGTTGAAGAGAGACTCTCCAAAGCGTTGGATGAACTCACTCCTGTTATGAGGAAAACCACCTACGTGCAAATCCGCAAGACACAGTGTGTGCTTTCCATCTACGCAACGGAAGCCAAACTTCAGCTTAAGTTACCTGGTCTGGAACACTCCTGGAGCACTGTAAGCACCCTGTCTACCTGGGAGTTACTTGGACCGCAAACTCCTCTTCTAGACCCACATCGAGAAGACGAAGAGTAAAGTATGTTCACGTATAACATCTTGAACAAACTCCTAGCACAAGATTTGGGGGGGGGTGCCGCCCCACTACCCTAAGATCACGCACTTGCCCTGTCTACTCATGGCAGAGTCGCTTGCCCTGTATGGGGAAGATCAACCCTTGCCAAGAAACCTTGATCCAGCGTTAACACAACTAAACTGCATAAGGGGGGGGTTACTAGGGACCCATTTTTGTTGTTCAGCCGGCGATTTTTAACGCTGCCAATATATTTGGTTTAAATTTTTGTATTTGTAACTTTTAGTTGCGCTTTAATGCGCTTGCATTGGTGCAGAAAAAAACATCCAAATCCATCGCGCGTTTTTGCGTTAATTGGCAGGGGTCCCTAGGAGCCCCCCCTTATGCACTAACGGGGACCACGACAAAAATAAAAAATCTTAATTAGAGAGTTTTAGACTGTATTCTGATTTCATAATGCATACACCTAATGACATAAACAAAGTAAATTAAATATTAAAAAATCTTGGGAAGTATAGAGGCCAATGGCGCCATAATATTTTATACACATGTAGAGGGTACGGTTAGGACAAAACCTAATGGTAAATTATACAAGTAACCTTAAAAAATATAAAATGGCATGAGAATTTATGTGGTGCTTAATATGGTAATATAGTTCATTCTTCACCAATAAGCAATAGCACTAGTCTAGGTGAACCAATGCCGTAGAAAATGCAGAAACCAAATAGTGTCTTTGTCGACATTGTGACGCAAATTAAAATCAATGTTTTGCCCTATTTCTACTGAACAACTTTCACTCCGTTTATTCTTATGTTGAGGTCTTTGAAGCCTTCTAACATGTGGTGGATTTCATCAAAAAAATCCTTTGATTAGGGGGTGTTATAGGGGGGGTCCCTAGGAACCCCCCCCCCCGTAGGCACTAAACGGAAGTGCAAACCCCTTATGGAGTTAAGTGTTAAAAGTGCTGCCCTCATGCCGGCTTATCACAAGATGTCTTCCAACACCAACGGAAAACTTTACATCCTAGCAGAATTGCCCACACGGACTCCGTCGTAGCGAGCGAGCATGCAAGAGCGAGATGCCAGTACCTTAATGTGAAGCAACCTAGGTCTGACAGATACCTGCTGCCAATCACCCTAAATCCAGAGAGAGTTTCTTAAACAAAGTCCCACTATAAACAGTCTCTAAGGAGCTAAGAGAAGTCGACTGGTGGAAAGAAAAGACTTGCCATCAACCAAGTACATGTATTGGTATGAACATGGTGGCATCTACCACCTGAGACTGACTCCTCATGTTAGGCTGATGGCGATGCCTCAACAGATGAGAACCAGAATGGGCCGATCTAAGGTTTCCGTGAGAGTGGGGCTACTGGAAAGCAGTCAGGATATACCGTGGTTGTTGGAACAAGCACCACAGGACAATGGAACATCTCTGTTATGCCATTGCTGGAGCAACAAATGCACAGACAAGGACTTCAATGAAGCAGCCAGAAGTTGCACTCATCTCTGGCTGGATATATTTGAGAAAACCCACATATGTTGGACACGATAAGAAGAAGAATTATAAAAAGAGAACCGATTTATGCTTGCAAAAGGTTCTTTAGATGTTGTTTATTGAAAATTAGGAAATCTAATGATTAAAAACATACTTGTTTGGTGTGATTTATAGATCTCATCAACCATACTATAATGATTTTATAAACATTTTGATCAAAATTAACAAAATTGCTCGTCGTTGAGAATTTACTTAATGGGCGATTTTAATATAGAATCCTTAAAGATAATGACAGGCTATAAGTAATTTAATTTGAAATGAGATACTATATTCCTGCTACCCATTGATACTTAGATCAACACTTATACTGATAAAAGTGCTTACCTTAATAGATAAGATATTCATCAATATAATCTTAACAATAGTAGTTTGTTGCTAGTATCCACAAAGCATTGGTAATGGTAGTGGAATCTTACTATAAATATAACTGACCAGTCTTCCAAACTTCACTGTAACCATGGACCTAATAGAGGAGGAGGAAAAACAACACACGAGTTTCAAAGACCCTATTCACGGTTGCCGCCTTTTGTTATTTTTTAATCCCCATTTACCGGCTTAGATAATGCGGATACAACTCTCGCAGAGGGCTGACTGGGCTTCGCTGAATTTCTTTATTGGAACATCCAGATGCGATCAATTTGTACCTACAGTTTAGCTTAGAATTTATTAACTTTACTCTTTCCATTGGTATCAAAATATGTAGACCTGCTGATCTATTGCAATAAAATCAAATGCTGTGATATTCTTGGGTCGTAATAGGCGTGTTGGTATTTCCCTCCTGAAAGGGGGGGGGGGGGGGGGCAGTGGCCGTAAATTTCGTTTTGACATTGGGGGGGGGGTGGTGGGGTTGATGAAAATTTATGGATTGAAATGGGGTTGCTGAAAAATTCCATTACTAGCACATGCACGCGACGAAAATGTGCATTTAGAAAGGCTAAAATCATTATATATAATTGTAATTTGAACAAATATGCGCGCAAAGCGCGTGGAATTTACATTTTAACTATTATGGTAATATTTATGAGGTATTTTCGGTCAAAAACACGTGAATGGGTTATCAACATTGGGGGGGGGATGATCGTATGGAACCCATATCCCTCATAAAGATATTGGGGGATATATCCCCACCCCCCGGATTTACGCTATGGGGAGGGTGATTGCCAAACCCTATCCATCACGTTGGGACACCCTTTACATTTCTATACCCAGTAGTGTTTTTATTGGGGGGGGGGGCATGAAACGGAGCCATCAAATGTCAATGGTAATTACATTAACTCATATGACACCGGGTTTTGGTTGGCGCGAGAAACGAATAGAAGAGAGCGGTAACAACCCCCCCCCCCCCCCCCGCATTCGGGAAGACGAGTGTTAATTGAATTTTAATTTATACATTAAGTAGGATAGGTATAAAGTAGGACTTATCACATTCATATTTCATATGAAACGGACCATTGGAATCAGTTCGGACCATGGTTATCAGCTATCAAACAGCCCGGGCGTAACGTAACCAGGGGGGGGGGGGGCAGGGGGCAGCGCCTCCCCCCCCCGTGGGTCGGAATCTTGTCCACCTCTTGCCCCCCTGAAACATGAGTGTACATAGGCCAATACACTTATAATAACAAATTTTAATATATGCTGCCCCCCTGAAAACCTATGTGCCCCACCTTTGCCCCCCCTGAAAAAAAAAGCTGTTACGCCACTGCAAACAGCCACAGCGGTAAAAAAATGCATAACCGGAACGTTAAAATAATTAACAATTGTGGGGGTTTTCGATGTACCAATTACACAGGTTAGACGGTCACAACAATCACCCAAAAGGCACGCTTTTTTATACAGTCGTAGCTCCACAAAGGAATCACGGATTTGATGGGGTTTTTCGGTATTTTCTGAAAACATTTCTCTATTTGGTGTCAAACACTTGCTAAAAAAAAGATGAATATAGCTTTTCAATAATCTCTCTAATCCAATCGATAGTACAATGATCTTTACTCCCATCACAGAGGAAGAAGTAATTAAAGTTATCAATAATGTAAATGCTAAAAAAAATCCAGGCATAATGACGGCATTCCAGCCATAATTATTAAAAAAACTTGCTTTTGAATTAAGCATTCCCCTTACTATCATATAACACATTGTCACTAATCAACAGGCACAGTACCTGATCAACTGCAAAATTGCCAGAGTCATTCCTATTCATAAAAAAAGAGAAAGCAAAGATAAATGTACTAACACTTAGGCTTTCGGTTCTACTGGATTTTCTAAAATTTGTGTTTTTAACAGATGCATTCATTTATGACAACACAAACTACTTATTGAAAACCAATTTGGATATCCTCATGAACACTCTACAAGTATGGCAATTACAAAGCTTGTGCACAAAATTACTCAAGCTTCTAATAATTATCAAACAACTGCTGGCGGAATTTTGGACATTTCCAAGGCATTTGATACTATAAGTCATGATGTCCTTTTAGCTAAAATGCATCACTATTGCTTCAGAGGTATTGTCTTGGATTGGTTCAAAAATTACCTCACAACAGAACGCAGTTTGTTGATTACAATAGTCACAAATCTACAACTAAACATTGATATTGGTATGCCACAAGGCTCTATTTTAGGACCCTTGGGTTTTATTATTTCTGTAAATGATATTGCAAATGCTGCTCATGAATTGTCTTTTATATTATATGCAGATGATACCAGTGCATTTACATCACACCATGATATTAACAAACTAAATACAATAATGAATAATGGTATAAGTAAACTAAACACCTGGTTCAAGTCAAATAAACTTTCACTCAATCTTAAAAAAAACTATATGTTTTTTGGCACTCACAATAAAGCAAAAATATAAATCAAATCCTTTGAATATCTCCATCGATAACACTAAAATAAATCAAGTTAATGCTTTTAAATTTTTAGGAATCACTATCGACCAAATTCTAACCTGGAAAAATCACATTGATGAGTTAGGAAAGAAATGTTCAAGCAGTATTGGTAATTTTATATAAAGTAAAACACTTTCTACCTGAAACAGCACTTCTTAGTCTCTATAACACACTGTTTCTCTCACATATCACATATGGTATCACTGCATGGGCAAGTGCATGCAACACTGACATGGAGAAACTGCACATTCTGCAAAAGCGTGCGCTGAGAGCAGTGAGCAATAGTGATATAGAAGTGCATCTAATCCTCTGTTTGTTAAATATAATTAACTAAAAATAATGGATTTGTGTAAACGTAATATTGGAACATTCATGTACAAATACAGCAACAACCAGTTGCCCTCCACATTTGACAACATGTTTGTAACACATGCTAAAAATCACACTTATTCTACAAGACATGCAACATATTTTCAAATACCTAATATTAAACTTGGATTTAGTGGTAAATCTATATCTTACATTGGGGTTAAACAATGGAATAACATTCCATCAAATGCTAAAAACTAGAAAAATACTAATTCTTTGAAATTTAATTATAAAAAGTCACTCATTTCTAACTACAAACTAATAGAAACAGAGTCTGGGACTTGACAGGCCATTATTCGGCTTACTTTCCAGTACTTTCCGCTTCATTATATTTCATGTATACAAAATATTATATCATATTGTATGTAATATGTTATACCGATGTATGATTGTGGATAGAAATAAATATGTTATGTTGTCCAAAAACTGATCACATATACCATGCATACCTAAAAAATCCTTAATGGCCCTTTATAATGTATATAATTCCCTTATGGTCTACTAAAGGTCATTGACCCCAAATACCAAGGGCGCTATTCCCAGTTCAGGACGAAGCCCTTCCCGTCAAACGGAGTGGTTTTAATCCGATTGCTCCCGCCATGGTGTGTTTGTCATTGCGTCAAGCTTCTTAATATACTGAGATAGCTTGTTAAAGCCTTGACGAAAATTGCGTACGGAAACACATCCGAGACGGCAACAGCTTACATAATGTAATTATAATAGCTGTACAGAATTCTTCAGGCACTATACTTTTTGTGTTTTTCGTTTGCCTTTTTAAAAATATGTGCCACTTCTACACTACATGTACTTACAAGTTGCGACAAAGTACGTTGAATATGATATACGTAATAAAATAAAGATATTGTTCATATTTGCAATACAAAAGAGTAATTAATGCCGCCTTCAATTTGTTATATTTTGAGGTTTTTGAGAGAGAAAGAGCAGGGAGGTGGTAAAGTATAAATCAGGAAAAAGACGAAACTCGATCGAATCTGTCGCCGTTTTTATGTTATGCCAATGTTTGTTAGTTTCCTTGTCATTTTGTACTCCTTTATTTAGAACCAATAAAATACCTCTTAAGAATAGGAATTATAGACAAGGGGAAAATAGGAACGTATTACTGTTTGTATTAAGCACCTTTGAGTGTGATTTCATCAAGGGGAGTGTGTGTCATTAACAAGCGAAAACACAATGGCTTGTTTAGTTCGGTATTTAAAAAACGCTTTTCATACACGGACGGACTACATAAGGCTTTTTAAAAATATACCCCAATATTAAAATAATTACGATAACGTCGGCTCAACCAAATTAAAGACCCGCTCTGTTGTGCCTGAAGGACATGAACCTTCCCTTCTTAGTGCTAGTTTATGTTTATTAGGATCTAACTGTTGATAACAGTGGCAATCTATCAGACTTGAGGTGGTTCACCGCAAATGAACAAGGCAAGCACAGGATAATGTAAAAGAAAAACTTTAACAAAAACAATCACCTACTATCAAATCACTTGAGTCAGAAGTTCCAAGTTGAACAAGCATTAACCAAAATGGTGTTTAGTTAATGGAAACTGAAGAAAATAGCGTACAAATACTACATGGTAAAATTGAAAAAAATAAAAAGTTAATGTTGTCTAGCATAGCTGAATGGTGTGGTTTGTAGTTGGAAAAATATATAATTTTAAAATAACAAAAATTAGGAATTATGGGCAAAAGAGAAACATTTGATAGGGAATAGATGTAAATGAGCAACTCTGATCTGTGTTTCCATGCACCGATTTGATGTAGTTTAGAGTTTGTATCAAATATCGGACACTAAATCATTGTTCAACAACAAACAAGGTTTCAAGCATGAGAAAATATTTAACTTCATCACTCCGTATTCTAAACCAATACCAAAAAACATAGTAAATTGAGTTGCGAGTCATTTACGATTATTCATTTCATTCCTCTCTGATATCAGTAGTGCGCTCTGAATTTGAACATGAAGAGTGATTTGGGGCTTCTACGTCATATTTAATAGTTTACATTTGCCCGATTATTGGGAGACACGATTGATTTAATGTTGTGTTCGAGTGGTAATGTGTTTGTTCGAGCCTTAAATTTGAGAGGAGAATGCCGTAGAAATTGTAGGCTCAAAAATAATTTCAAATGCTGGAAGTACATTTAATTTGCGGAGGTCGCAAGGTTTGTTCCTTTTCAGTGCTCTCTCAAACCATATATGGTTTGTTTAGGTCATTGTGGAAATTAATGTGAAAACCTTAACCACAGTTGCTGTTGGTGGTTGGTTTGGTTTTGAAAAAAATATGATCCAATCCACTTGAAAAAAAGAGTGTTTCGCGACATGTGTCAAACCATTTCCATTGCAGTTTTTTGTAATTAGCTTGAAAGATGTTAAACAGGGCATTGAATAATAATTTTGGGAACCTAGTTCCTCCATATTGAGAATGCGGTTATAAAATATTTGATCTGTGATTAGAACTGCGTATGTGAATGTAGTCCCACTAATCACCATAGAGGCTTCTTTGGCAGTGTTCTATTGGCGCTCAGAATATTTCTTTAGCCATTTGAATTTGTGAAGACCTCCATTCTTTTCATGTCCGAGTCAATACATACCCACACTTAGCATGCGTAATTATCGGGGCAACGCAACAGTTTTCCATAGAATGTCTCCATAGTAGACACGGTTAAAATTATCATGGGTGTTTAAGGATACTTTTAATGTACGCAATTAATCTGTTGGCCCGTACGAAACATCTACAATTGTGACGCGGTCTGATAAATTTCTGCCGAAATTGACTCCCAAGATACTTGTTAATCATTTGCCTCACAATAAAGGATCACCAAGTTTCCAGATTATTATCATCAGGTTTGTACCAAACAACAAAACAACATAGATTTACTGTAAGTTAAAAATTTAATTTGTATTTATCAGAGACGCACTGGTACGTTCAGTAACTTGTTCAAGTCATTTTCCTTGTCCCCGATTTTATTTTTATTTATTTTAAGATTGAAAAAAACAGTGTCGGCCCAGACTATGACAACCTATACGAGATGGAAGTGCATATTTTTAGCCATAATTGCTACTTTTTCGAACGAGTAATTCGTTATGTAAATGCAAAATAAATAGGCGACGAAAGGCACATCCTTGTTTAGACCCTTCTCATATTAAACATATCTGTTTCAATATCGCCAAAGCGAACCAGACTGTGAACATTGGGTAAATATTGTAATTACGTTAAATACATTGCCCCTGATACCATCTCCCAAGCTGTATTGTTAAATCATAATTGTCGCGCCAAACACTGTCAAATGCTTTCTTGAAATCAAGAAAGACTACATTGTATGTTTTCCTTCTTGATTTTCCTGATGGATTGTATATTTTAATGTAAATATGTGATCTTCACATCGCCTATCTGGTCGGAAGCCACCTGAATTTCTGACAAAATATCATTCGTTTCAAGGAAGTTAGATGAAATGTTTACTTAGTATTTTCATGTAAAGTTTTAGAAACCACGAATTGAGTGGTGATCCCTCGATAGTTGTTTAGGTCAGTTTATCCCCTTTTTCATGAATTGGAACCGAATTGGACTCCAATCCATTCGTCAGGTACAGATTCGAGATCATATCAAAACGCCTACTTACTTTTTTAAAAAACAATGTTTTTAAGTTTTTTATTTTTTTCTACAATCATCGAAAAAAGTGTTTCGAACGCTGCATTTCCGAAGTGCCAATTCCGTGCTTGAATTGTGATGACCTACAATGTGTTGTTTTGATTTGTGGATGTCAAATGAAGCAGACTCGAGCGCCCGCACCCCCCTCCCCCGGATCAATGTGATGGCCATTTGGCGCACTGAAGAAGACATCAACTTTTCCCAACATTGAGTGCGGGTTGCGGGGAGCATTTTTACATATATAGAGAGAAAAGTGTTCAAACAATTTTTCAAGATTGTAGGTGACCCCCGTTTTAATACTTCATTAGTATATGTCTATGCCTGGTGATTTGTTATTTTTCTTGTTGAAAGCGTCAATGATATCATCCAAGCTCATAATGATCTGATCAAAAATGGTTTGCTATTTCATTAGTGTGTCTGTCACCGGTGTCGGAAAGCTTAATTTTACTTAGAATTTGATTAGTTGCAATAAGTTCATCATCTTTAAGTTTAGCGACATTTTTTACCCAGTGTATTTCCAGGTTATGATAAATAGCACGTTTTTATGACATGTTTATCTTCAGTAATTGCATTCGATGGGGATTTTAAGGAGTATTAGTGAGATCTTTTGTGGGGGACCTCTTATAGATTTCCAGAAATCTTTGCAGGGACTGCCGCCCCGCCGACTACATCTCTAAACACCTTGTCAATCCTCTTCGCATAGCCTACCATACATTTTAAATTGGTTTGTAAACAACTGCGGCGACACGCAGAGCGCAATTAACACTTCAGTGGGCATAGTTCTATCCCTTCCTGTACGTCCGCGTGGATGTGGCTATCTTGGTATATGGCTCTCAGCTGCTTTGCGTCATGCTGAAACAAACTTCCCTCAATCCGGATTGCGTTCAAACCACTCCGTCATATGGAATTGCGTACGTCAAGAAACTGGGAATAGAGCCCCAAAAAGTCATAGTAAATGATGTCAACATTGGGTACTATCGATCTCCTAGTTATTGTATCTTTTTGTTCACGAGACTGCCATCAAATTGGCACTATCTATGTAATAAAATAACATTTTTTCATCTAAATAAATCAATTGTTGGGGGATGATTAGTCAAATTGCTCTTATTGTGAAAACAAAGGACTATTTAAGGCAATTTAGAGCATTTTAAAAGCAAATGTGATAAATTTAATTTCCATTTTCCCACTTTGTATCAAATAAACTGACTGCATATGACTTGGACACATTTCACTAAAATGGCGCACATGTAACATCATGGGAGGCATGGTCATTAGGACAGCCAAAGGTTAAGGACTATACATACTGGAAAATATCAAGGCTAATGAGGTCATTATACTTTTTACTATGCTTACTTTCAGCAAATACGCACATTAAATTGGAGTTATTAACCAAAACAATGTTGGCATTAAATGCAGGCTGCACAGCACACGTAATTGGTTATAGGGAAAATGCACGTAACCCGAATTTGTGAAGTCATTACTCTCAACAGAAGCCTGTTTTGGGTAGAGCATCTTTCAGTATGTAAATACATTTTTCATCTTTCTATTTATATGAAAAATTTACTTTGTGAAAAAACAATACAGGTACCTGGCAGCTTTCCAATCAGTTGACTTTGGAAACTCACTGCCTACAAGCCTGCAGGGCGGGCTATTTACTAGGCAGTGTTATCTTCATTCCCTAAAGTATCTGCTCGGGTAGTTGCATTCGACCCTTCTGACCATTCGAGCCAAATTTCAAACATCGCAACACTTTCACTTATAGTGTTACCTATTCATAACATTTAAAATTTCAGGCAGTCTTTGATTACAGTTTATCATGGACATCACAAACAAAACATGTTTCTAAAATAGAGTGTCTAAATACAATGGTTATATTCGTAAGGTCGTCCGTTCCTCCCTATGAGTCACTCTGCCAAAAATTATATAAATCTCTTATTCTTCCTTATTTTTCTTATGGGGCAATGATATGGGCCGACTCCAAACAATGCCCCAATCTTGGCACTCGCTATTTCTACTTCAACAAAAAAGAATTCTAAGAACATGTACTAACTCTATATGGCTTTGCTCATACTGACCCCTTTTTTGTCTCTTAAACAATGAAGATTTTATGACATCTAAAAACTACAGCTTGCATCTTTTATGTTCCGATATCATCACGATCTCCTCCCCAATTGATGACTTCTTTAATATTGACACACCTTCTCATCACTATAATACAGACATGCCCAAGACTTTTTCATCACGGAAAACGAACACAGTTTTTGGGCCAGAAAACCACCCCCAAGTTTCAAGGCCCTCTATTTGGAAAAATCCTACCTGATCACTAAAAAAATTCTCCTCCTTTGCGTCTTTTCAAAACTAACTGAAAAATAAACTCATCAGTTTTCTACAACAATGACCTCTCTCCATACTCTGTATCAATTCTGCTTTCAACTTTGGTCTTTCAGTGTTGAAAATTTCAGTCGTTTGTATTACTTGTTATTCTGTCCGTCTGGCGTGTTATTTCTCGTCAGTAGTAGTCGTACGTCTTCTACCATCGTCTTGTCCTGTTTTGTTGTGCCTCGTTCTTTAACGTGACCCCAGTCATATGATTGCCTGTTTAAATCCAGGACCATTTCCCACACTATATGTCATACATATTACAATTTCTTTATTAAAATTTCCCTTTGCAAAATATTACTTATTGTATTTTGACCCCCCCTCTCAGACGATATTACCAAGTAGAGTTTCTGGGAAATGTATGTTCTTCCATTCTATTCAATAGTTATTACTGAACATTTTTGTCAAGGGACACTAGCCCCCCAATCCCACGCATACGTTTAGCAGTGTCTCATTCTCAATCATAAGTTCGCTATCAGGGCCATAATTATATTCTATATGCATATTTGTTTTGTTTATTAGGAATAATATATTCTATATGTATATTGATGTGAGATGAAATAAAATTTGATTGATTTGATTGATTGATATGATACGAAAACCCAGACGGCTGTATGGCAGGAGATGAGTTCCTGCGGGCTCAAAGACGCCTACAACAGTGTAGAATAGGGCACTCAATTCAGTGGACTCTCTTCACGCAACATTAGGTTCACGCTTAGTCTGCTGTTCGTCTATGGAGCCCGCCGAACTTTATGGTTCCTGCCGGAACATCTCCTTTTACACCGGTTTCACTGGCTTCGGCGTGGGTGCTTATGCATACTTCCTGATCATCAGGAGCTCACCGGAAGTGGTAATGGCCGAGAGAAATATGTAGATAGACTGGTATAAATCATCCTAATTAGAGTTTGTCACTGCTCGCGTGAAGCTCTGTTGTAATGGGTGGAAGAGTTCCATATGTACCCCCTCAGATATATTTACATGATAAAAAATTATAAACATTGGCCCTTGTGTCATCAAAAACGGAAAATAAATAAACAGCTAAAGAATTAAATTTTATGTTGCACCGTAACATATATGAGGGGGGGGGTGGGGGGGGAGGTAACATAGGAACTTTACCTAATGGTTAGTTCACGAATAATTTTGATTTCAACTATGAGCTAAATTGAAGCAAATGAGTACAGGTATTTTTTACTTGGCTTCAAAATGCAAACGCCACATTAGTTTTGCAGCTTTGCTTAAACTGCAACATCACAATACACATTCTTCTAGTTATTCAAGCCCCAAAGTTAAGCACTCGGCCCGCACATCTAATATACATGTTGTGTATCAAAACGATTGCCAAAAAATTGACTCTATAACTACCATGCTACCACCTTTACTTTTATCCATTATTACCAGACCTGTGAGTGGGGTTTTGCAAAGAAGAAAAGAAGAGTGAAAGAGCTGAAAAAAACTGAAATATAGTGCAAACGGGTACAGAGGTGTCAAAAGCAGGCTGAAAATAAAAAGAAAAAACTAAATGGGACTTTTTGGCAAGCATAAAAGCTGAAATAAAGTAAAAAGGCTGAACTCTCACAGGTTTGGATACTGTTATTGTAAACCTTAGTTCAATGCTTTTGTGAATAGATAATAGAACCACTTTATTTTTTTTGGAAGTCCTGGTGCACAAATAAGCAGTAATGGAATCATCAAAGCAATGGTCAATCATCTGGAAACCGATCTTTATTTTAGTTGACCTGTTTAATTGACCATTTAACTGCAATTACACCAAACCGCCGTCCATCACCAGTATTCAAAGTAGTATCTTCAGTTTTCTATATATTTATAATGTATTGTTGGAATCAAGACAAACGATTTGTAAAGAAGGGACGGGCCTGGCCACAAATACCATTATTAGGTATAACGCAAACTATTCAAAAATCCTATGCTGATGCACAAAATAATAAGTTTGATGTTTCTAGTCGGTTAACTAGAAACAGCTTAAACCTTGTACATGTAAAAACATTCTAATGTGTATGGGAACATTGTATCGAATTGCGGAACATAGTGCACTGATGTTTGTTTGCAATGAATCACAAAGAGGTTTCTTGCTAGGTCTACTCCTGTGGAAAAACACTATTGTGGTTTTGTCAGGTATTAGTAAGTAATTGTTTCAAATATGAATACGATTTATTTCTTTACTTATTTACTTATTATTAATTTCAGCTCAATCTTTAGAAGGTGCGTACAAGTAGGCATTCTAAGGTTTCCTTGCAGAATTAGAAGTAGAGCTATTGGAAGCAGCTCAGAACACTACTGTGGTTGGGACAGGCACATACATTGGAATATCTCTTGGTTACCCACGGTGGGAGCAAACAATGCACAGGCAGTACCTTGCGGAATCAGTGAGCAGCCAGAAATTGTACCTATATCGGCTAGATCCTATTTTGAGAACCACTGTGTTGGACACGATAAGAAGAAAATAGTTGTGCATTGTGCAGCAACAACTCTGTAATTCTACACGCACACGAGAGCGCCTTTTAGGAAATGCACTTGAAAAAACTAAATGAAAAACATTTAGTTATTTTCAAAAAAATATTTCAAATTTAGGTCCAGGAGGGTGCATTGGTAATACCGGCTAAGATTGAAAAAAGGACTAGAGCGATTCTACAAGCGGAGGATCAGCATGTGCCTGAATATGAAAATCTCGTATGGCAGAGGGTGCTCTCGTCTTTGCCGTATCCAAAGTCTGGTAATGGCTTGTTTCAGTGTTTTGCCAGGATTTATTTAGAGGAGGTAGTGTTCCGGGGCGCGTGATCCATGATACGGACGCTCCTAACATAGACGCTACTTAGGTAATACAACGCATTTGTTCGCACAGGGTAAACAGTAATGAACAATAACCAATCAACCATGGGATACCTTGGTACGTGTTTACCTATTCATGAGTTTTTTTCCTGATTGAAACCTACACAAGAGGTAAAATAACGAAAAGAAATATACATTAAAAGCATGTTTTTAAAATCGGACCCAATTTGTAAATCAAATACCAGATTTCCATACTCCTCATATCACATAGCATTTTCCAAAGTAGTAGAAATGGAGGAGTGTTTTCCGTACCTGGTTCGGAAAGAAAGTCAAAAATATCCTTATCTTTTAATGGGGGTTTTATACACCACTAACCTGCCTGTCGTAAGGAAAAAAATTGTGGGTGGACTACTTGCTTGATGGCATCTGGAAAAAGTTCTTTAAAATGTATGAAAATGCACTAGTTATATTAAGAAAAGTGATGAAATTTTCATGATTGACATGGTTAGACGGGTATGTTTCTCAAAATAAGTGGCATTTTGGACAGTGATTGAGGCAAGAACTCCGCGGTCATCAATTTCAAATCGCTTTGCAAATTACTAGTTGTGATTTCTATATGAGGGATCGATGAGTGTTAGAGATGTGGACAGATTATGGACATGCAAAAAACACGATTTGTTTTAGAACAAATTGAGGGCCCGCCTCCTCTGGAAGGAAATCCTGCGTCAGCTTTTAATTTACATGGAGATGGATTTTTTGGAGGTACACATCATATAGATTTAATAATTTGCACCGTAATCTATATAAGATTATAGTTTGATCGAACAGTAAGCAGGTTTGGATTTAGCAAAAAAAAAAAAACAGTAAAATTTTTTTTTTTTAAATTTTAACCATTTATTAGTTTAGTACAGCCTAGTTGATAGGCAGCATAATCACTTTGCCGATAGAATACCCGAAATATTGCATTCATTCCCAGATTAGCCGCATATAGGCCCAACACTGGTTTCCCCATCAGGTAATCTGGCATCGGCATCACGTAGCGAACGTATATTGGGCCACTATTGGTTTCACTTGGCAATCGACAAACAGCCAATATAGAGCCAATTATTGGGAAAACCTTGGCCCAATATTTGGCTAAGGTAATTTGTTTGCCTAAAACTAGCAGGGTGAGAAAAAAACAATAAAAAAATACAGAAATACGCTTAAAATCTCTAAGACGATGTTTTATCAGAACCAAATATTTCCAAAAAAAAATATCTATACTATATTAATACCAATTTACAAAAAATAAAACTATTGACTAGTCAAATATTTAATTGAGGTATTAAATAAAGCAGGTTTTGAAAAATATATTTATTTTGCCAATAAAAAATATTGATATATTCCAATATTGTTAATATTTACCACGAATTGGCCCAATATTGTGCCAACATTGGACCGGGCTCAATATTGGCCCAATTTGGGGCCGATGAGCAAAAGAATAGTGGACCGTTAACTGTAGCACTATAATACTGGTCCGATAGTGAGTATAATGGGCCGATATTGGCTCCAATATTTCCAGTGGTTACCAGAGTAGAGGTCTTTTATTTATCGAATTTACAAGTGTCGTTATGATATCTGAAAAGGTCATCCCTTTGGAATATCCAAAACACAAAGTCTTAACTCAGTTTGCATGTTCATTTTTTGTTTTTTTTTTTTTTTTTTTTTTTTTTACCAAAGCGCTACGGTTAGTGCTAGAGGCCCAAACGAAACCCAATTTGGGCAAGGGTGGTATCATATTCAAGCTAAAAACTGATCGATTCATGATAGCTTAACCATTGAATTTCTGAAATATTAAGTGGCACCTGTGCCAAAAGTTGAAATTTTACGACTGTTTTCAATTTTGGCATCAAACTGAGTACCAATTTGCGTACAGGATGTAAATGAAGAATGGCAATATTTCCTTCCATATTTTCCACAAATTAGCTCTATATAGTGTCATAATTATCCGGACGATTAATTTACTTCGTTTATTTTTTTAGTTTGACATTTTATTTGAAGCACGTTCACCCAATGTGTTTTTACCCTTGCCCTTACCAAGCCTCTTTTGTAAACGGTTTACAAGGAGCAGATGGTTGCCACCCCCTTCGGGAATTTTGTTATATAAAGAACCCGATGTTTATGAGTTTGATACCAATGGATAGCTATGGTCCTCTTTCTTCCTGATACCAACATAAGTACTAACACATAGGGTAGGGCGTCGCAAAATGACGTCATAAACTCCACAAGTCGACAGCATTGGCATTTTCCACAGAAAATAGGCGAAAATCCAATTTGCGCTAAAAAAGTTAGGAAATACAGAGTCACGTGGTGTTCCAGTTCTAAATGGTGGCAGTTGAATGTTTTATATAAGATGAGAGTTTAGAGGCATACTGTGAATAATATTTTCAAAACTGTACCCCTCACCCTTCGACTTTTATGGAATACCCCTGAGACTAATATTAGTCTAAGCAGACAATAACAACGGTGAAGGTGATACCTTCATATTTTTCGCTAAATGACTGGTAAGGATGATAAAATGATGTTGAAGCTGTGAGGAAAGCTTTTGGCCATTTTAGCTTTACCGGAGCAAAGCCCCCCCCCCCCCTTGGGAAGGAGAAGTTATTTCGCCCTTTTTTGGGGGTGGTGTTTTATAGACCCTAACGGGGATAAACACTAATTGAATTTTGGGAAATTAGGATATTTAAGCTATAGCATTAGCTTTAATGTGATAACATATTACCTATTCATTAGACTTAAATCTTTCAAATCTGGATGCATCTATTCTTGCGCCAAAATCTTTTTTTTTATTTTGTTATTAAACACTATCTATCTAATTTTAAAAAATGTACACGGTGAATAATGCACAATATTCCAACAATTATCATAAATATAGGTATCACCGACCAATACTTGATTAGTCACCTGTCCTTTTTAGAGTCTATTGAACAAAAAAGAACAGGCGTGAGATAATATCGGTTTTCCCGTTTGATTTAAAAACATTTTGTATATTTCATAGTGGTTAAGTTAGATTTGTCTATAAAAATTGGGTAAAGTATGTTTGTAACTTAATTTAGTCTTTGGTCCCAATTATATTCAGATTTGGATCAATGCTTCATACCTGCTCATTTATTTCGTCAAAATTACGTAATGTTCGTCTAATCTGTAGTGAGAAAACATAATGTCATAAATTTATTGATTTTTAACACAAATTGATTTAATATTTGTTTATTTCGTCTGAATATGCATGCTGGTATAGATATAGAACTATAATTTATATGTCGATTCATCTTTTCCTGCCCTTCTTTTCATTTTCATAATTTTACTCTTGAGTTTATTTTGTTTATGACCTCTTTTTTATATTCTTGATCATGAATTTTTTGACATTAAATAAATGTTATGAAAGTGAACTTTGGACAAGTTTTCGATTATTTTTGGGGTGTCCCGAGGGTTGAAATCATTGCAAAAATCTAGAAACTTGAGAGCAAAGGTTTTTCAAAATGCTCTGTTTATATATAAATTTATTATAATTTATTAGGCCATGTTGATCCAAATGATGTTAGACTCTCATTTCTATTACCTATCCATCAATTTGTTGTCTGGCGCTATGCAACACGTAGCTACGATAGGTCTACACTGTATTTGTGTATACTGTGAGGAAGAATTTGCATGATAAGGTAGAAAAATAATGACAAAGATCGAATTCTATTTTGTCCAAGTGCCGTCGACCCAACAGAGAGACGAATTCTATGTTTCAAGGACGAAACTTAATGACCCCAATTATGAATGCAGTGGTCATACTCTGAAATACAATGTTTATTGACGAAATTTATTTCACGAGATGCACAATCCAATTTTCTAAAACGAATTATAACTTAACCAGATATGAATATAATGCAAACAGTGTTAAATAAAACGGGAAAACCTATATTGTAGAAAAGAAAATAGATTATCTAAAAGGATTTTTCATCATTGCTTGTCAATAATATTATACAGATGTACAATGAATATGCAACATTTATCCTCTATTTTCAGTTCACCAATTAATATGTCAATAACATCGCAAACAGATTAAGAATTATATTAGTATTGGTACGAAGGAAGGTTCAACCTGTCCTCTATTTTTCGCGCTGTGTGGCTGTTACAGAACATAAAGAGGATACATGCTAAACCCGAATTTGGCCAATTTGGCCCCATATTTAAAGATAAATACCATTCTCTATACTCATACCTCTAACATGTTTATATTTCTTGAAGTTGTCACTGTGTCAAAAAGATGACATTTTTCCAATTTTAAGTTTTCCAATCAATTTGAACTGTGTTGTTTACACATATGCTCCCTCAAATTATAATACCAAAACTTAATAATGGTTGGGTTTGTTATTTTTAGTTATATTTAGTTCCACCATTTATTGTTTTGTTGTTTATTTCAGGTGGTTAGACTATGAAAGGGGTCTGGTCCAAGCAGTAAAACATAAGGGGTAGATTTAATATCTAGTAAAGAATATCAAATTATAATTAATGATACCAAGAACAGATTTTTTTTACATTTGGCATTGCACTAAGAGTCTCAGATAGTCATGTATTTGTATTATATCCATTGTATATGTTCCCCAGTCTTTGTGTGCCCAAATGTTTTCCTTGTTTCAGTCAATCATTTTATTCAGACAATAGAATAGAATGAACAATGGAATATCAGCTGCAGTATACCATGTAAATACACAAAACCAAATCTTCTTTTAGTTTGCTTTTAAAAACAATGCAACATATAGTTGTTGTTGAAACAGATGCTTTCAAGCTTGGTTCTGTTCATTTTTTGTAAAAAATAATACTCCCTATGGATGGCAACTCCACAGGTCCACCATTTCTGTCAGGATTTGATATTGCCAGACATGGTTGAACCAAGAACCCAGATGATTGGCAAAACTTACTGACTGTCGTCATTTCTGCCAATTTATGGTGTGGGTTTCTGTTATCCTTCCAGTCATGGCAAAATACTTGCACTTGCTCTATCTTTTGTTGGAGGGACTGTTGTTTGAATTGGATAAACAAGGTGGGTCTGAAGAACTAATGGTCGCAACAGGATACACCTTCTCCAGATTATCCAAAAAACTGGGCAGGAATCTCTCTGGTGAATAGGACAAAAAATGTTCCTCCCTCTTGGCTCTAGGGGAAACATCCTATATCTTTGCTACCAGGAAATATATCTCCACCCTGTCGTAGGGATTGGGATCTCTAATGCAATTCACGTTTGCAGCCGTCGTTTCAGGCTTAAAAAATACCTGTCATCTTTCACAATCAGTTAAAGTCCTCTCTGTAAAGAGGAAGATATTAAAAAAACCACAACCACCTTACATTGCGCAAGCACAGAACAGCTTCTTCACTGTGGCCTTAATGCTGTGAAGTGGGTTAAATTGGTTTTATCAGCATTCAAACGTACCATTACGTAGAGTATATAATTGATGGAGACATCAACTCAATCTGTCAAGATGCCTTTTTATTTCTCCAAAGCCACAAAGCTAAGTATATAGTATAGCTTGTTGGAAGTGCTGTCTTGGATGCTGTTGTCCATAATTGATTTTTGGTATTGGTATTCCCACTACGTTATGGGCTAGAAAAAGAGACCCACAGTTGATCATTCCTGTTATATCTTTGAAAAGTATTTGTTATCATGTTTTTTGCAATATGGTGACAGCTACTTTGTTTTTCTTAGAATTTTGTGAGGCATGAGAGAAACAGATGTGACAATAGCAGATGTAAATGGGAAGCAAAGGTTAATCCACGCTGTGCATGTTTGTGAATGCAAAGATTCGTTTGTGAAGCTGAATGGGTAAAGACAGATAAAAGCTTCCGAGAAATGAAATGTGGAGCATTACATGTTCTGACGAAGCAAAGAAAACAAAGAAGTTGAATCCATTATATATCGCTCAAAAAATCTACAATCGCCTGTATAGTCAATCGCTTCAATAGGTGCTACATGGGACCAAATGGCAGGCCACATATTGGTCACTTCCTTTCAAAATCAGGACGAAGAAAAGGCAAAGATTATTCCATATTACAACCTCCCACAGTTAGTTCACTGACTATAACCGTTTGAAACTGACAACTGATATAACCTGGTTTGGGAGGGCGAACTGGTGTAGTGGCCCATCCAATCGCCTTGTCACCAATGCGGCAGGGTTTCGAATACCTGTGGAGTGTTCGTGAATGAGTTGCCAATAAAAGACCTGCCCTGCAGGTTTTTCCGATAACTTGTTCTCCGGCAATTAAAATATGTCTTTCCATAAAACTCCTTATTCGTTCTGGATTTAATCGTTTTGTTGTAGCTGAGCAGCTAAGGCTGTTTCAAGCGGTCACCCTGGAGCACAGCGGCCGATTGTTGCGTTTTATAAGAACTTTAAATATTATATTATATAGACACATCAAACATAGAAAGGCAAAAAAAACCCGCAGACAAAGGATTCAATCACTGATTACTCTCAAGTTTGTTTAAGAATCATGTTTCTCGCAGTGCTTTTTTCAGGAATGGCACTCAGAGATGCATCTGTTTAACTCTTGGCATGATACATCTACCTTCTTTGATTGAGACTTGTGCTCATTGTGGATATTGTTGGAACGGCATGCCATTATATTACAAGGATTAGGAATTAGGGCAAAAATGAATCCAATGTGCTTCCATGAGCACGATCATACTGCTGCTTCACATCCAAAGGTGGGTTTTCACATGACATGATGGCGAATTAGGAGCAATTTATGGCAGCATTCACTCACCTGGAGAGGCACCAGTGCCTGGGGGGCTGATGTTCTTGATATCTGGCGAATGGTGTTCATTGGTAACAAAGTGCGAACAAACACATATACAAGTATAATCATTTTGGGCACACATTTAAAACCATTCAAGATTAAGCCGTTTTAAGTATATGAATAAGATATTGAATTAGCCTTAATGTGTGATACTAAATTTGCCCAAATTCTATCAGTGTTACTCCCTTTGTGGTCTATAAACAACCCCACCGGAATACAGGGCGAAAATGAAGAAAAATAGATAACTTATCTTTAAAAGGTAGTAAACTAAAAAAATTAAACGAAGAGCGGAAAGAATCATCTTCTGGATATTATGACCCATATAGAGATGCTAATTTCTGCATAACTATGGGAGGAGCAATATGCCATCTCATGGCACATATTTACCATATTGGTACAAGTTGATGCAAAAAATTGAAAAAAAGTAATAAAAATCCATCTTTTTGGCAGTACCAACTTATACTTTCAAGAAAATTTCCATGTGTAGCTGTCAAGAATAGATAATTTGTTATTTAATATTGATTACCAACACTTGACAAAATTGAGTTTAGTCGGTGCCCTCTAGAGCTAAAAGTAAACGATTTTGCGTGAAAGAACAAGTCAAATTAGAGGTCATTTGGACCTGCGACGGCACGTCCACCCTCAATGCTTAAGACTTTGTGTTTTGAATGCCAAAGGGATGACCTATACAGATATCAAAACAAGACACTTGGTAATTCGGATAAATAAAAACGCCTCTAGGATATGGGACCACATGTTATCTGGGATGCTATGAGCTGTACTACTTATCCGACCAAGGGCCTCAAGTGCCATATCATCGTAATTGGAATAATCTGTGCGACTAATGTTTGGTGATTATCGCAGTCCTTGCGTTTTTTACCAAACTAAAGCTACTCGTTCGTAGCGTTGCACGTGTCCGTACCTACATACTAAGGGAGAGAAGATAGTAGGGCTATCGTGCGGAAAAAGCCAGAGCAACCGCGGGCTAAAAAATAAAGGTACATGTTGTGGAAGGATGCTATTAGTCATCCGGGAGCACAGTCCGGGAGCAAGGTCAACATACGGCAATCGATCAGTTGAGCTTCACGCAACATTAGTTTCACGCTTTATTCCATGTCGTCTTATGGAAAAACGGACTATGATACATGCGGACTATGATAACTTTCACACCGGCGATTAACGCCTATTTTGTAGAGACTCCGACTCCGTACCCAGGATTTGTGAAGTTCGATCCCCCCGTCCAGGACACTGACACTTCCAGTTCACCCAGTTGTGAATGAGGAGCCTGGCTGTTAGACTGGCAACGGTACGGCGGATAACAGAATGGCCATCCCTAATCCCATATCCCCCAACGCTCATGCAGTGAGTACGCGGAAATACCTCTTCTTTTTCTTTGCGCACATTAATCGTTTAAATATAGAAACAAAAAGGAACAGTAAAGGAGATTAAGAATACAAAAACTCTAAAAAACCGCCAGAATTTTAAATGAAGTGAACTTAATAATGGAAAAATCTTACAACATGTGAAAAACAAAAACAACACGTTGATCATCTCTAAAACGACACATACATACAAATACACAACAGTTTATTGACCAAACAGCACACCACTCACATTTACTGATCCCAATAGGATAGATGCGTCATTACACATTGAAAAAAAACACTATCACGTTTGTTGTTATCATACATCCCAATTTCTTATCCAAAATGTCATGTCATGGGATAGATGTGTGAGAAAAAAAAAAAAAACATTTGGTTTCTGTTTTTGTGGCGCCCCCTGTTGTGTAAGAGAGAACTGGGCAGGCAAAAGCACCTATTACTTTGCATCGGGAAATTCTGTTTTTTGCTGTAACTTTTGTTTCGAATTAAATAATACTAACTTTCTTATCAGCATATAACGAATGCTACCAACTGCTTTTGGGTGACCAAATTTACGATAGGAAAGATTCTGCCAGTAATTTATAACCAGAATTTATTGGTCTGTAACTACTGTATATTTGGCCTGCCAGAAACAACAGAGGGGGCGTCCGTGAATGTCAACATTGACGTCATATGTCACATCATCTATAGGACTCTTTCAAAGCAAGAAAATGAAATTAGAAAACCATCGATAAGAGTAAGGTTAAACTTTTTTGCAATCTGGTGAGCTCCAATGATTTGGTGCCGATCCATAAACTCCTGGGTTTATTTTTCAATCAATACATTTAATCTGATGTCATGACACGATGAAAATGACAACAAACAAATCGAGGGGGATGACAGAAATGGATACAAAAGAAAATATGATAGTGGCGCAGCACAAGCTGATTTGAAGGTAGAAATGAAGGGTTGTTTAGTTCCAAATTCAGCAGAGGCTGTTTTTTATGGCAATACGAGATAGTAAGGACTTTAGTTCATTATCAGTTGAACCCATAGATGGTGAAAAAAAAAACAGCAAATTTTCAAGGTTTTGTTTTTGCATTTATGTCGGAGTAAAGCTATACCTGCAAGTGGTATTTTAGCTGTGACCAACCCAGTTTTAGATGCAGGCCGTTATGTGCAGAACTGTCAGGATCCTGATATCTATGAAGTCATGGTAGGTTTACGGTAGCGTTTACGAGCGTAATGTCCGTGTAACGAAGATGGGTTCAGCACCTGTTGATAAAACGCAAAATTAGCAATTATTAGATAACAAATAGCATTTACCAATAGAAATTTTGGAAAAAAATGACTCCCTCCTCCCCCCCCCCGATGGAGTTAATGCTAGTATTTTGTTACTGTGATGTAGAAAACACTTTATTGTGCAGTCAGTCAGCAGTTCAGGTAAAGATCGTGATTATGTGTTGTAATTTCTATAGAGCACGAAGAACACAGTTATTGTGCCAAATTTCGCCAAAACTTCCAAAATGTGAACTAACAATACAACAATATGTGATGCGGGTGACAATATTTGCTTTTTCTGGGAATGTGATCTAGGCCAGTATATATCACTGTTAACAACGTTGATTAAAATTTTTAATCTTGTTGGTTATAATTTTAATCAACCTAGGATTACCAGGTGAACCATAAATTGGTTGGTTAAAACGGCTGTTGATTAAACATTTATATGTGGTTGGTTACAAATTTTAATCAACTGTTGGATAGTTCTATTTTCTCAATGTTGGTTAAAATGATGTTGGTTAAACTAAAACCAGGTTTTTGGTTATCATTTGTTGGTTATTATTATTATTACTTAATATGGGGTTGGTTAAAACTAAATCACTTGTTTAACCATTTGTTGGGTTATTCGTGTAATATTGCAGAGAACTGGCTTGAATTAATAGTCTATTCTAGTCTATAGTCTATGTCAATACTTCAATGAGGGATTCTATAGAGCTTTATTCAGTCAGGCATAATGATCTCTCATTCCCTCGGTCCTCACTGAAGTCTTGACTTTGACCCTAGGAGGGTCGTCGAGTGCCAGATTGTGTAAACACATATTTCAATACCACAGTGTTTCAATACGGAATAAATCGCAATCTCATCATAGTGCGCAGTTCACACTCCATAGAAAAATGTTTTACACAATTTGGCACTCGCCAGTGGTGCTAGACTAGACTATTAACCCTGTCGAATTTTCAGCGACGAAATTTGAGTAGCTGTGAGTCTCTCACAGAGTCTGAAAATGCCCAAAATATAAGTCTCCGTACAACCAAAACCTTGCTAAGCAAGCCTGAAACCGATCAAGAAAGTCTGAAGTATAAAGGTTATTGCCTGTTCTCATATCACTGAATTAATTCACACTCCTCAGCAACGTCGTCGCTCTCTCGTAATCGGCCATGTTTGATTTTGCCACCTCGCTTTCAAATTGGTCATGTGACCACTATTTTAATAAACATTGTGCAAAGTAGATGATTTACCAACATGGATTAAGATTTAACCCACAATTGAACAATTTGTCTCCAAAATATTTCAGAAACGTGTGTTTTTGGCGGGAAGTTTATGTTTAATCTTTTGTTGGTTAAGAAAAATGCTTAATTAACCAACGTTTGTATTTCTATTTTATTTTATCACCGTAATATGTTTCAGTGTTTAACCAACGGAATATTAAATGTCATTTTTATTCAACTAATAATTTATATGCAATGTTGTGCGATTTTTAATCAACCAATTTGATAACGCTATTTTTTAATATCTGTTTTATCTGTTTTGCGACCGAATCCCCCCAAATTCTACAAAGGGGCAAAAAGTCCACTTTTTGCTGGAAATTTTGATAAAAAGGTCCAAAAGTTAGAGAAATTTGTACAAACAAGTCCACTTTTTGGTGATTAAATGTTTAAAAAGTCCAAAAAAGGACCATTTTAGGGGGTTAGGTCCACTTTTACCAAAAAGGTCCATTTTTTTCTAAAAGTCCACTTTTTCGAAGTCCTGCACCCCCCCAAAAAAATAAATCCTGCGTACGGCCCTGTGTGTATCTTTGTCATTTTTGCTGAATAAATTGATTGAAAGAATAAATGAAAAAAAAAAAAGTGCAAATGACGAATCTCTGCGAAGATGTCCGAAATAAAACAACTATTATCACAGGATTATTTTAGAATATACACTTTCTGATATGCTATAGGCATAGAACAAACTTAATCTTGACTTGTTTAGAGCATCTGATTTTGGTGCCAGGTCCACTAAAAATGGTTAAATTTAAACTAACATTCAATTTCAAGATGTCACGTAGTGTCCCCAAACAAACCGTGGACTTGACCGTTTACAACAAATTTTGGCTAACTGATGATAAGATATGTGGCTTCCTGGTGTCCAATGCTTTCTCAAAAGTATAAATATAGCATATCTCGGCCTTTTTTGACAGCAAGTTTTATTGTACTTCATTATACCACGAGACAATCCGATGTGTTAATTTCACCTGCTTATTGGAAAGAGAGCTCCGAAATACACACACGATTGGTTCGCACACGGTAGTTTTTGACCCGGCACCACCCATGCCCCAGGAGCAATCTCCCTCAATAACCTCAAAGGGCAGCTATTATTTTTTCTTATCTTTTGTTGGAATTTTTCCCTCTTACCTGAAAATTTTATATATTTCAAAAGAGGCAGTAGTGAGATTCGAACCCGCGACCACTGTATCATGAGGTCAGCTACCTAACCACAAGACCAGCGAGGATTGGTGTGCCAGATTTGAAATTTTAATCCTTGATAACATTTACGGAATAAATCGCTAGTGCTATTGTGGTCAGCACTCAATATAATGAATAGCTCCGCTCTGGAACGGTTGCCACAACCTATGCTCCAGGAGCATGAGTGGGTTCAAAATCTCACACTTGCAGATTGCACCTTTGGCTTTGCCTACAACAAAAGCTTCCACACAGAAACAATGGACCCATTGTTTTAAGTGCAATTTTCGTGAACATGACGGTTTGGCGTGTTCCTATAGTAACTTATTTTTGTAAACTGAGAAAATCATAGCGCTCCGCTTCTATAAAATAACATTATTTACCGCAGGTTTTTAGCCCGAATTTGTGTTCAAAACTTGTTTAAAAAATTACAATTTACATAATTATAATATCAACCATTGCTGACTTTAGCATGCTAGTTAGACATAATATCCGTCCCCAGATAACTCATACGTTTAGCAATTTGAAAGTTGGTAACAAGGCGAAATCAAACAAAATAAACCTTGACCAAATCTGTAATCTATAAGCAGTTTTTCAGTGACCTACGTTTTAACTGTTGCGTGTTCGTACAAAAAATAAAGCAGTAATGGAATCAACAAAGCAAAGACTAATCGCCTAGAGACCTCTATAATCTCATACTGGGTTAATGGACCATATACACAGCAGTTGCATTACCACTCTCCAGCACACAGTTACGATCTTCAGATTTCAGGTTTATGCGGGATGCGTGCTCTTTGTCTGATTTCACGTTTTTCGACCATAAAACATGGTTTTAACTGGTAATCCAAGATTTCATGTTTGTGATTTATAAATCGTAAAAGTAGTTTTCATTTCGGCGAAAAACCATGTTGATATTATTTTAAATGGAAATATCGCATTCGTGTTCTACCAAAACCAAGATTTACATGCAAATCATTCTCAAAACTGCTAACAAAAGTGGAATAGGTATAGTTTACGTATATACCAAGATAATTCATTCACAAATTTCTCGGTGACAGCAATGATAAATATGTTTTTTTTTGGCTCTACTGCCTTTCCCAAGAAACAATTTTCACAAATGTCTAAACGGACCCTAAAATTTAGAATGAGTATCTAATAGGTTAACAAATAGGTTTGGAAAATACTTAATTTTTCCACTCATGTGTACGTCATCTACCAATGTATTACCCTAAAATTGCCAAATACAATCGCCACTTTTTGTAATACCTTGGAGCAATGTTATTATTGCTACTACGTACAATAGTGCAAGAAAGTTGTTTTTTTTTGCAACAGAAACAATTCTTGTGTTATCATAATTCTAAATTGTCACAGAATAATGCGTCAGAAATCTAGAAAATCAATAATGGGGAACATGTAAAAGAATGGGGGGGGGGCGTGTACAGGAATCAAAAGTAAAACAGGTCTAATTGTTTTTACACCTACACCAACGATAAAAGGTATAGTTTGCCATACGGCCGTTAGTTTTAGGATTATAGGCTCATGTACTGTTCAAGGTCATCCTGGGATAATTCTAGTCAAACTTGTTTGTCTGGTCATATTCTATAACAAAAATGCATATTTGCTCTGCATTTGACATTTTAGTATGTAAATTAGATGGTAAGTATTAATGACCCCATAGGATATGTAGACCATTGTTACATTTTGACCTATAATTACGTGACCAAATGGTGAAGTATTATATTTTCTGGTACTTTGAGATGAAGAATTTGGGAGCATTTCGAAAGAATTGAAGCATTCTAAAAATGTTAACCCAGGACGACATTGAACCTTTTTTGTCCTATAACAATTAACCTATAACCCGCCAATAGGGCAAACTAAACCTTTTTCATCCTTATGATATGGCCAAAATGTTGGTAAGTATAGATTTCAGAACAATTATACCTACTTTATATTTCTCCTGTATAGACCTTGCCTCCCTGCAAATGCAAATGTTCCCCGCTACTTCTAGACTTTTGATATGTTATTCTCTCATCATTTCTAAGTTTGACCTCAAAATAATTGCAACAGAAACAATTTTGAGGTCAAACCATTATTTTATTTAAATTTCTTTGCGCATGGCAAGGGAATTGGATCATATTCCTAAAATTAAAAAGGCTATCATTCAAATTAACACCTGTATTCGATTTTTTTTCCATTTACGTGTCATTCTTACCGTCTGTTATAACGTTTACAATTGCATACATCCACCTTCCCTATTTATCTCTCTAGAGTTGGATTTACAATCTACAATTCAAAGCGGGAAAATCGAAAAGCTATCGCAGTGCCTTTGGCAATGAGAGAGAGAGAGAGACAGAAAAAAGGGCCACAAAACGGTATATTCTGATAATTTTGATTTCAACATCCAAAAATGACAACAAGGGCAATTGTAATCAAAATCACCAACAGAACGGACGATCCTGTGCAGCTTTTGTGGTAATGATGGCAATGCATGGTGGCCCTGCTTAGATGATTGATAGTTATTGATCATGATGACAAAGTGAAATAGCCATAACTAAGATGATAGCACGTTATAATTATAGGGGAGAAGGGGGTAAGTTGAGCCACTTATTACATTTTGTTTCATTCTGCTCAGAGAAATATAGTAGGAGGCAAATGCAGTGTTACAAACGAAACATGTGTATGTTTACTTGATTAAGGTATCACAAATTTTTGACCAACATTTTATATTATCCTTCAGTGAGATAATATTAATAATAATAATAATGAAAATTTATAAAGCACACATATCCGCCAAAGAAAGGCGCTCAAGGCGCAATGACAATATAATTTAACAATTTAACATCCAAAACCATATTAAAAAATATATACATCATAAACAATTTTAAAAATTACACAATCATATGAAAAAATGAGAAATGCTGCATTAAATAGACACACATAATATAATAAATCATGAACAACCTAAATACAATCAGAAAATATAACACTACAATTTTTAAAAGCATTGTTAAAAAGATATGTTTTAAGATTTTTCTTAAATTGCATCAGGGTATTGGACGACTTGATGTGAAGTGGAAGCTTCTTCCAGATACGTGGTGCTGCACATGAGAATGATCTATCCCCCAAGAATGATAAGATTTTGGAACAACCAGATTCATTTTATTAGAAGAGCGCAAAGTTCGTGAAGGATTGTATGGCTGTAATAAATCATCAATATATGCCGGTGCAACACCACTTAAAGATTTAAAAACAAAAAGCATCAATTTATATATAATCCTGTAGTTCACAGGTAACCAGTGCAATTCACGTAAAATAGGAGTAATGTGAGTGAATTTTCTAGAGAGGGTAATAACTCGAGCAGCTGAGTTTTGTACGCGCTGAAGATGATTTATTTGAGTTTGAGGGAGGCCAAATAAAAGTGAATTGCCTGCATCTAAGCGCGAGGTCACAACAGAGTGAATTATTTGTTCTGCAGCATGAGCATTAAGATATTTTCGGATTTTTCCTGTGTTACGGATATGAAATGATATGGAGCGAACAATATTAGAAACATGTGGGATAAGCGACATAGAAGAGTCAAAAATGGTACCAAGATTACGAGCATGCGCTGCTGGAGTAATTATTGATTCGACAATTTGGATATGAGGAATTGAAACCTTTGAAAGTTGTTGATGAGATTCAATTAATAAAAACTCTGTTTTGTCATCATTGAGTTTAAGAACGTTATCTTGCATCCATGCACGGATCTCTGTAATACATGATTCAATACGTCCAATGCCCTGATCAGCAAAATGCTGTGAAGGTTTCAAAGAAAAATATAATTGCGTATCGTCAGCGTACACATGGTAACTAAGATCATGTTTGGCAATGATATCATGAACAAAAAGATGCCAAACATATTTTGTAAACTGGCTCAACTTACCCCAGAGGTGGGGTAAGTTGAGCCAGTCGTGGGGGTAAGTTGAGCCATCTATAAAAATGCACAATGTCATAGCACTTAACTGAAATCCAATTTTGCCTTTTTCTAATAATTTTGTTTTTGCCAAAGAAATGTTTCATATAGTGAAAATTTTGTTGAAAATAAATAAATTTTGATGTGATTCTACTTGGAATTTTTTTTTTGGGAGAAAATTGTGCACATTTTCCTATGCTCAACTTACCCCGTGCCCAGTTGCTCAACTTACCCCATAGTGACCAAAAAGCAAGACTCCTTCAAACTAAAACGTGTTACAGTTAGGATCAGTTTTCTAAAGTTATGTTCACATATCACACCCTCAATACACAAAAGAGTGCCATTATAGAATTCATCCTTGCAGGGGAATTTGACAAAAATCATTTTTTACAAAAAGTTAGAAATAAAGTGCCAAAAATAAACTTTTTAGTGCAACTTTCTAATTGTATGTACAAGTGATTCCATCTTACACTTGAGAAACCTGTGTTATGCAATGTACTAATAGATAGTAGTGTAAAGTGAAATAAGTTCTTCATCTTCTTTCTAGAGGGGTGGCTCATCTTACCCTGTGGCTCAACTTACCCCATCTCTCCCAAAACAAAAAAAAAAAAAAAACAAGCTATGCTAGCAGTATGCTAACGATAGTGAGATTTAGAATTTTCTATTGCAGGCAAGATATTGATATCCATAGAGCGTGCAAGAGCTTATCATGATAACATTATAGCCATTATGAGATGATATGCGTGTGTGAGAGCTTGTGAGGTATATAGAATGTGACCATTATGGGGCAAGGTATGATAGCCATCGTGATATGATCGTGATGGTAGAATGTTTTAATGATGGCAACATCTCAATAGGTCTCCGTGACATGATGGAAGTTCAAATAATGTAGCCAGAGGGAGAATGTTGTAGTGATGGCAAGGTAGCTAGGCCATAGTGAAAAAATGATGGAATGGTTAATAATGGCAAGATATGATAAACCATTGTGAGATGAAATTTTAATGGTGGCTGGTATCATTGTCACAATGTGTTGATATAATTAATGTTATGGAGGCCTATATTGGGGGAATGTCCTACATGTTGTGGATTTCGAAATCAAGACAAATTGATCTTCAAATTTTGTAGTTTAAAGTATTCCTTATCCAATTATTCTTGTCATATAAAAACATGCCAATGGCGTGTCCTCCACTTAATTTTCTTCTGATGACTATTATGTAGCACCTGAAAAAACAATACGCTCCACGGCCGCCATATTAGATTTTCAGCCATATTTTCATTCATTACTTAGTTTGTTGCATTTTTTGAAAAATGAAACCATAGCCGATTAATTTTTCTTCAAATTGTTATAGCTTACAAGTTAGTCCTTGAAATATCTTTCTATAATACAAGTTTAAATGCTTGTCTTCGACTTCGTTATCATATTTGGAATAAATAAATGATCGAGCCGCCTATGTAAACAAAACCCTTGCTAAGGAGTAGCGATTGCTCTGGGATTTTTTTAATTTGTGTATTATCTCATATGTGCAATATTATATTTTGTATTTGGGTTGTTATGTATTATATTGTGTTTATTATCTATGGCAAACTATTATATTTGGGTGTATTTTAACTTTGTGTATTATGATTTGTGCAATGATGTGCAGGCCCCGTGTTAGATCAGCGGTTAGCTGAATCGGGTACCGTTAGTGTAAGATAATTATAAATAAATTAATCAATAAGTTGACAGAATGTTGTCATTGTGGCAAGATATGATAGGCAAGTGCAATAGATCTTATAAGACTTGGATATTGTCAGATTAGTTTAATCCAGAAAAATGCTCAATCCTTCTAAAAATTAACAGATTAACAATTCCAAATCAACCTGTTTGATTATTTTCTTTTGCTTACCGTTGTGCTATGCCTCTCATTCTTGTTTATATTCACTTTTTTCGATTCATCCTTATTGAAAGCTTAGGCTAGCTTGGCTTTGGGCTTGCTACGAGAAAAACAAAAGGGCCGCAAAATATACATTCTGATTAAAAAGTTTGATTTTTTAACCAAAAAAATAATGGTTAATTAAAAGACAATTGTAACCAAAGTCACTAACAGAATAGCCCGAATCTGGCCAGCTATGTTGTAATTATGCCAATGTATGATGGCCCTAGAAAGTTGTAATGGAGCGTAAAATTGTAATGGCCATATTAAGATGTTTGAACGCCATACTTATAGTAAGATGTGATAGGTATAGTGCGATGATAGAATTAGAATGTTGTTTTGGAGACAGAACTTCGTAATGATAGCAAGCAGGGGCTTTCTACAGAGCATTTTCAAGGGGGGGGGGGGGGGAGTGAGGGTGTTGCCCGCAAAACTGTCCATTTCAAGCCACCATTCAAATATTTTCTCAGGCTCGCTACACTCGCTGGGTAATATAGGAAACCCGGCGATCGCAGCAAGCCGGAAAAACATTTTTGAAATTGTGTCGGCAAATGGACACATTGCCGGCAACACATTTTTAGTACATTTTATAGTCGGATAAAAAATGTGAGGATCGGGGCTGGGGGAAATCATTAAAAATTGTTCCGTTTAAAATGCATATAAATTATATTGATACAGAGTAATCTGTCTTCGGACAAAATCATAACAAAATATTTTATTTCATAATTTCTTTATTCCATGATGTTTGAGCGATTTAGTCTTGTAGTACTAGAACAAATGTCGCAGATATAAGGTAAACTATAAGCATTATTTCAAAGTGGGAGAAAGAACCACGCATCGCATACTAAGAACTTGGGAACAATTATTAACATGGACATACACAACATGTCCTAAGCGTGAACACCATGGAAAAAATCCTGGACATCCACGCCTGGGCAGGGAATTGAACCCGGACCTTTCGCACACAAGCTACCCAGGCCCGCCTGATAAACGGGGCTGTTTAAACATAGCCTAGTAGTTAATGGCTGAGCGATCCGGGTATACATACAGACCATACAACATACAATTACTTCCAGTAGCGAGATTCATTTCTGATGCTTACCAGCCAGTCAATATAACAAGTAATTACAGAGTAGGTATGAGACTAGGCTTAGTGGTTAGAGCGTTCGCCTGTGTGGACAGGTCCGGGTTTCAATCCCATGGCCCAGGCGTGGATGTCCAGGAATTTTTCACGCTTAGGCATGTTGTGTATGGCCATGTTAATAATTGTTCCCAAGTTCTTGTATGCGAGCGTGTTCTTTGTCCACTTTGAAATATATAATATTGTTAAGAAATGCGGGCAGTTGCTTTGCCTTTTGAATGTCTTGTCCTGTGTGCATTAGTACTGTATTCCCGGATCGCTCAGCCATTACTACTTACGCCATGTTAACAGCCCCGTTTATATCAGGGCGGGTTAGATCGTTCGCCCTTGTGTGCGAAACGTCCTGGGGTTCAATTCCCTGGCCAGGCTGGATGTCCATGAGTTTTTCCTGGGTGTTCACGCTTAGGCATGTTGGTATGTCCTCCTTGGTTAAAATATTGGTTCCCAATGTTCTAGGATGCGATGCTGTTTTCTTTCTCCACTTTGAATATAAATAATGTTAAGAATGCGGCAGTATCGTAAGATCTCGTGTACTAGTGTGTATCGTTTATAGCTATATACCCCCCTCCCCTTCCAGTGTACGATGCGCTAGCTCAGACCTACGCTGTATAGCATTTAGGCAACGGTATCTCAATTGAAAGATCTTCCATTTTTACCAAACCCCCCCCATCGAAAACTTCTTCTCACCTTATTCGTAAGGGACATTTAAAAATTTTGATATGTCAATACTGTTTAGCAAATCGTTTTAGCTGGACACATAATTGTGTCCCCAGGTTAAAGTTATCCACTCTGGCCTATATGGTAAAGTTTACCACCGTTTTTTTTTTTTTTTTTTCGTGTAATATGGCCTGTTCCATGTAGATTGTTCGATTAATATATTATAGCATATATAAGCCTGTGGGACATTCCCTTCTATGCTGTTGTTTTGGTGTCCCCAGCGGGGAGGCCTAGGGGAAAACCAAGTGGGTAATTCATCATAAATATTAAATCATATATATCCGTCTGTTCCCACAAATAACAACCGGCCATTTTCTTAAAAAATAAAAGAATAAATGTCACTTCAAGTTCATTTTCCCAATATCAGTGCATAGTGGATGATGCATCTCATAGACTTCAGCAAAACATGGAGTTAAAGATCTTCAATCACCGGCCCGGTATGCGCTGTAGAAAAACACTTCAATTTCCCTTTCATTCTGGGAGTGCAGGGACCATTGTTATATTGTGTCGCGCAGCTGATAATTCAGCTGTTACCGCTCTCCAATTTTAGACTGAGTACTTTTTCAGGACACAAAACTTAACTTCAATTCACAACTAAATAAATAAGCTTAAAATATTGAGCTTCTAATAGTGCGTGTTCAATGAACTTTGGCCATTTTTTTTCAGCATTTATTCGAAAGGAAGAAACATGAACAAACAATCAATGAGAGAATGTTGCTGGGCAAGCTTGGACCTAACAGACTTTGTGCAGAACCAAAATCCGTACTTATTGCCTAACTTCATTTCTATTCACTTTACCAGCTTTTCAGAAGAAAATTTAGTGTCACCGACCTATATTATAATGTACACTGGTTCGTTTATTGTGAAGAGGACGGGTATTTTGTTAAACCCGAATCGTGGAGGTGGTACCACCTGGCTATAACAATGGCCCCACCTACCGGGCCCATTTTTAAGATCTTAGCTCATGTTGCGAAGTTTCTAATAATTACATATCCATTGGCTCGGATATTGGGGAAAAGAATTGAGATGACATTTTATATTTATTTTTAAGAAATGTGCACAGTTTTATTTGCGGAACAGACAGTGTATTGTGTAATAATTTATTTATGAATTTACACTTGGTTTTCCTTATCCCCTTGATGGGGACAACAGATTTGTTATACATGGTTATTTGGATTTGGTCCACGCCCCTTAGTCTATAATACATATATATTTATAGAGGAACTCGGAATTTTATTAAGTTAAATACGAACCGAATTCAATTAGCCATGAAATATTTTTTTATTCTCAGCGATACGCTTGCGCCTAGGTCATAAAACAATCCAAAACGCTTATAGTTTGATGTTTGAATTGAAGGATGCATGTTAATTCAGAAGTGACCTTTCCTATGACCTATTTGAACCCTTACATTTAATAAACGGCATTAAGGCAATGTTTTTGCGCCTTTCTCATACACTTATGTGAAGACACTTACTCTTGGCAGAAGACCTTCAATTGATATTGTGTTCAACTCATTCTCTCTTTCTTTTTCAGAGATGATAAACCTGTAAAAAGGTTTCCCATCATATGGGGGTCATTATCAAACTAACGCAAATACATCATGCTCTTCTTATCTGTATAATGCTCTTGATCTCATCTATCATCTTATTTCTGCGCTATACGCATTGGATTGTTTGAATATTGCGGCTTTAAAAGATCATATCTAATCTCCACCCTCCAAAAACTAAAAAGACGTATCATTCATGATTCTAACCTTTTTAGATTAAAAAGTATGAAGTCCGGTGGCTTACCATATAGATATGGCGGCTCCAAGGGCGCCCTTCTTTGCGCCCACAAAATTGAAAAAGAAGTATAGAATAGGCAACATCTGGGCCAAATTTTGATGCTAAACCAAAAAATCCCTATCAGCCCTAACTATAATAGTGGTCGATCACTTAAATGATGCGAACCATCGAGTTTCAGTATCGCCTATACAACAAACGCGACACTTACGTCTTTGTAACAAAATGTGGGTGGCACGCTGTCGACATGTCAAGTACACATGAAACACACAGAGCCTTGTCACCATACATCACGAATACTTTATTTTTCACATTTCAACAAAAAAAAAACACACTGAGAGGCGTAGTCTCAGTGTTGTGGTACCGTCTGAAAATGTTATAATTCGACCAGGATAATAACACTTTTCATGGAGTTCGATCCATTGTAGGCTTCTTGATAACTGGAGTTATAAACGAACGCTTAAGTCTTGATAGAAATGACCATTTGCGAGTGAGGAGTTTCACAATTCCATAAATAATCAGCAGGAAAGCAGGAATATTTTTGATATTTCCACCTTGACTGCTTGGGTTTTTTTTACAAAAACTGTTTTTTTTTTAAAAAACTGTAAATATACCGTGGTCCCAAAAAAACCGCCGCAACACTTGGTGGCAGGCGCCATAAAGTTTTGAACAAAAGGCAATGTGACCTCGTATTCTTTGTTGTAAGGTAGACGGGACTGTAGCTAATCCACCCCTGAAAATTTTATAAATAGAGGTCAATATGTTTTAAGATATGACACAGAATCAAGTAACCGCAAGACCCATTTAAAAAACACCAAATTGGAAGGCGCTATTTAACTACAATACGGCACTGTACTTTTTGCGCACCAGAACCACCAATATCTCTCTAAGTCCAACTACCATTTTCCCTCCCTTCCCCTTTTTTAAAGACAGGTGCTTCAACAAATATTAACTTATGAATGTTCATTGGTAATAACACTAAAACATGCATTTACCAACACTTTAAAGATCGAATTAGATGTCATGATCAACAAACTCTTCGTATGGTCCAAATGACTGCATTGGGATTGAGCTATCATTCACCACATTTTGTGACTGCACACAACGAGATTTAGCTTAACCCAAAATTTAATGACAGAATGAATATATTGATATTGTTATTGATTTTTGTGATTGGAAACATGGGTTTTACTTTCATAAAACTGAGAAGGTAACATTATTTTTCATAACAAGCAATTTCAGCCCCACGCATTTATCCTTTTTATGTAATGTGGAGTTTTGTCTATGACTTAGTCATAGTTTTTATTTCTGTCGTGAAAACATATTTTTATCACCAATAAAGTAATGTTTTACTATATCAGTTAAATAATAAATTATGGTAAATGCATGTCATTTGACAAGTCGAATTGTTCTGTAAGAATTTGGGCCATATTGTATTTGCCATTCTATTCTTCATTGCCAGTCTTGTGTTACCAGCTCCCTCATTTTTTAAAATGGGTCTGCAGGTTGGCTTATGGTTAGGATTCATATCGTAAAAACTATTGAATCTACCTTTATGAACTTTTCAAGGAATATTAGCTATTATACAAGTCCTATCGTACTTTACAACAAAGATAAGTATGTCACATGCTTTTGTTCAAAACTCTAATGGCGCCTGCCACCAAGTGGGTTGCGGGTTTTTTTTTGGGACACACGTAAATATTCCACTTTTAGAGTTAAGATATTGGAACGCCTACAATCTGTGTCAATTTAACTTTATTTTTTATTATCAACCTAATTTAAAACCAACCGCTATAAACCTATTTTAACAGAATCTACACATGTTGTGTGGGTGATAATTTTTATACTGCTTATTTTCACTCAAAAACTATCCTCTTTAAATTTGTGAGTTTTTGGACTCGCTATTTAGATCCAGTGGATACCAAATGCCTTATTTAATTTATTAAATAACTGAGTTCAAATAAAATTAAAACACATAGACATAGTGATATATGCACGAACAAAACTTATAGACAGAATTCGCGACCATTAGACACCAAATGAACGCAACTGTTTTCCGTAATACCCAATGAATGATCGCCGCTCATTACTGAATGGTGACGTCATATTTGTGATAAAGCTTGTGAAGATCAAACATCGCACTGTGTGTCATTACGTTCGAGAGACTCTTATACCTCAGGGTGTCAAAAATTATAGCTCAATGATAATGCAAAATCCGGATGGTCCTGCTATCGGACCAGAAAACAGCATCAATCAAGACTTTCCGTTTTTGTGGTGTTTGGTGTTTTCTTTAGTGGTAGTAACGTTTGCGCCATGAGTCAATCCCAGAATTTAGGGGTTGAAAAAGTAACTCCAAATAATCGTAAATAATGTACTATTTTGTCGGTGTCACTTTGGTCAATTCTGAAGACACTGTCTCATCTATGCCGGGTGAAATTTACTTTTACTACGTTGCCATTGCAAATATGCGTGGCTATTTTTCGGCAGTGGAACCAAGTTTGAATTGGGAAATGCAATGGGAGTATTGATTGCTGTCATAATTATATGCGCAGAACTGTGTTTTGACTCAGAAAGGTCAGTTGCGGCGCGGTCAAGCATGGTATGCATGACACGTACAAGATTTACTGCATTCAGTTGTGTGTATAGCTGAGGTGACATGTGACGTCACCGCCGGGAAAGAAAAAAACGCTTCCCGGCGGTATGCGTTTGCACCTGTAGGGCTTGTGCTTTTAAAATTCGCGCTCAATCAGTATTATTAGCCCATTGAATAGTGCTGTAGCTGTGTGATGTCCTTCGCACCTCGATCACGTCAGTAGACCAGGTGCTAAGTTGTGTTTTTAAACATTGATGTCACCTCATCTATACTGCAACGCGGTTCATTTAAACTTAGATCGTGCAGCCGTGGCTTGAGCGCCATAAATAGCCGAGTCTCTTCTGGTTATTTGCATAAATAGGAATGTATTACACAGGCGCGAAGTTCCGTCGGTGACTAGCGTCGGTGACTAGAATCGATTTACGCAAACATTAAACCTTGTACAGCTTCAATAAAGTAGGTTTGTTTGGGATATGGTGGTAGTCTGGGGTCCGTTCGCCAAACTCATGCGTAACCCTTCGTGTATACTAACTCATGCGTATGTCTTACATAATATATCTTTTTATACCAGTTACACAGTGCTTTGGACCCCTGGTCCCAACAAAGACACTCAAACACATAGACACACACACGTATTAATTTTATATTTATTCTCAATTCATAATAAGCGACATCATGTTGTATGGAGTATGAAATGTATTATTCCCACTACGTGTTTTTATATATAGTTACTCTGTTACAATCTACAATGCAGGAGTCGGTAACTACAGCCTGTCTCAAAAAAATGGTACAATCAGAAAAAAAATGGTTAAATATGAAATTTCAAAATAAGTCATTCTTAGTTGGCATAATATTAAAGCACAAAGACCAGGCTTTCCAATGGTGTTTGTTTCATTTTATTTGCTTTTGTCAATCCAGAGATATAATCAATTTAGTGCGATATACCAAAATCGAGTTTGTGCCACTTTTATGCATGGGCAGAGTTGTTTCGCCCAAGCTGTCTTGAAGATCACAAAAGATTGCAACTTGACAAAAGAAACAAAAAGTAAAGTAAACAAAGGAAGTCTGGTTTTATCGACATAAGTTTTAATAGTCAACATAATCAGTTCAATGATAAATTTCTTCTTTTCATAAATAATAAACAATACAAATATTTATTGCACGTCAATGAGATGGAGCTTTGAATTTATTACAAAATTGGTATCTGTTAAAATCAATACAGAAGGAATGTAATTGCAACCAAAATAAACACTCCAAATCCAAAGAAATAGTTTAAAAATATTGCACTATCTTTGTGCATTTACTATTTGTTGAAGTCAATAAAAATTTTAATTTGGAAGCAAAGTATCAAAATGTTGGTAGGAATTTGCGTTTCATGGTACTTCAAGACCATAACAACTCTCTACTCCAGGTTGTTGTACGCTCATGGTTCTCTTCTAACAAACAACAGTATGTCGAATGTTATTCACTTTATCTTAAAGCCAGAACTTACTGATCATAACTTCCACCATTACGTAACTGTTGTCGTATCTTTTAGACTTTCTTTATGAAGTTAATCCCCTTTTAAAGAATTTCATATCTGTTCAAGTGTGAATAACTTATGTTTAACTAATTCTTTCACCGTTTTCACTCAACCAGAAAGTGGCACAAACTCGATTTTTGTGTTCCGCAGTAAATTTGAGTTATCTCTCGATTGAAACAAGCAAATGAGATGGAACAAAAAATCCTGAAAAGCCTGGTCTTTTCTCTTTAATGTTATGTACACAACGACTTACTTATGTTGAGATATAATATTGAAAAAAATCGGTTTTTGATTGTACCATTTTTTTGAGACAGGCTGTATATTGCTATTTACTTAGCTTCCTGTAGCTTAACCCTTAATAAGCGCTTTGCGTTTTTAGTCGATAAAGATATGCGCTACGCAGAAATTCTTTTAGATTGCATTTTAAGACGACTTTTTGGGTTGCTTCCCGGCCAAATTTTACTTTTTTCGTAACCAGCTAATAAAATCTCGTGACAACATTTTAAGAAAAAACGCGTTCAAATGTGATTTCTTACACCTATGCGAGCGGGAAAGCTGAGACAACCTTTTTTCTTGGCCTTTTTTTGTGAGGAATTTTCACAAAGAGGAGAAAATATGGTATTGTTGTTTATGTGAATGAATGTTGGATTTATTAAATGATCGCACGACTCCTAAATGCAATATTTATAATTGTCATTTATAAACGAGATTATTTATCCATCTTATATTTAATGCTTTAAAAAGCCGTTATAACGCCCTAAAGCCGTTTTCGGCATACATTCATACATTAGTTGATAGTCAGGAGGAATTGTGGTCGCAGGGTGGAAATGGAGTACAGACTTTTTCTATCGACAGAAAAAAGCTAAACAATTCTGGAGGGTGTGCAAATTTCGTGCAGTGCTTTTCTAAAAATCCAATATGGCCGCGACCACCTCCAAAATTCATTCAAATGGCCACAATTTTCTATTATATCCAGGTTTTAAAGCAAGGGGAATCTACTGTACGCGTTCTTAGATTCCACATTACCTCAAATCCATATGGCCAACCCGCAACCCAATATGTCAGGAATCATTCAATTGATCATACCTCATCAAGTATTTGTGATAGAGAATAAATTATGGGCTCTATAACCAGGCGGAACTCATATCTGGAATTCGAAGTGTGTTAACATGCTTACCATTAAAGGAGCCAATCGGACTCCTTTTAAGATCTAATAAAAATAAAAATTGTCTTAATTCATACTATATTGGCGCCATTTTGAATTTAAGCATGTTGTCCAAAACAAAAATACCAGGTACGAGTTTGTAATGTTCAAATAATACATCTCATACTTAAATTTCAACTTTACAAGTATTTGGATGCTATAACTAAATACAATGCAGAGTATTGTAATTTATAGGCTTTAAAGAAGGTAAAACGGTAGCCATATTGCACCTCAATCTTAACATTTTCGCATGTTAAAGAAACCAAAAGTCAGATAAGGATGTCAAATGGTCAAAATACTTATCCCATACCTAAATGTCCCACCTTATAATTGAAAATTATTGCTATAACTCCATATAAGAGTAAATATACGTTTTGAATATATTTAAAGGTGGCCTATATGGCTGCATCTGAATTTGGAAAATGTGAAACTAAGAAATTCCAAATAGGGTTTACCGTGATCAAATACATAATCTCATAAGTGTAAGCATAAAGCCTGGAAACCTGTTTCACTCTAAGTTTGAAGGTCCCAAGGTGGTGGGATTGAAAGTTAATGGACTGGCAAGTTGATACCAATTACCAGTGGGTCTCAAGCCCGCCAACCAAACGTCTAATAGGCCACCGAGGTGTGTCCTTGCCACTTTCTGACAAGGCTAGTGGATGCGATACGTTTCTTCAAAATCACCAGTATGGTGGTATTAGTTTAGCAAATCTCTGTTAAAGTGTTAAAACTATTAGCCTGAACACTGCAAAAAAGTACTTACAATTCTTTTGCAAGGTGTGTTTCAAATTTAATAGTTAATTTTCTCCACACAATACATGTAATGCCTATCACATTGTTGGAATTTGTTCAGATTTTGTGTTCAGAAATATGTGTAGAATTTTAGAATTCCTAATCGGTTTCACAAGAAGTGAAATGGAGAATCCAGGAATTGAGATTTTACATGTATTAGTTATTCTCAGTAATAGATAGGCCTTTGAAATTTACAAGTGGTTTAATTAGGATGAAAATGACGTTGACTAAATATTTTGATGGTTCCAGGGATGATGAAATGGAGAGTGGCTTTCGAACTCAAATGAAGGCTAAAACATATAAGACATGCACATCATAAATGAGATTTGGAAGATTTATGAAATTGTTTGACATTGTGCAGCCAAGGCTGGATAGTGGGACACAGTGCATCATACATTAACAATTGCAACTTCATTTCTTACATATAGGCCTGCAAATACGATCACAACTAAAATGTAACCCAGTTTCGGGAACTTGATTAAATTTGGAATTATGGCCTATTTGACCATGGAATATAGCGGGAACTTCTGAGCAGAATATTGATGCTATGGACTGAACCCTGTGCCATGAAAATGCAGGAAATGATGACCTGAGTTGGACCTGTCGCCCCCCCACAGAACGTGAAGACGCTGGCCATCCACAACACCCCCTACAACACCCAGACGTGTTCAAACCACTCCACGTGCTCGCCGCAGTGCCTACGCCAGATTTGGATACCCAGTAACGAGAGGAGTACAAAAGGTGCTCAAAAACACCTATACTTACTTCAAGAAAACTTTAAGGGATGAAAAAGGCATGACTTTAACATCTGAAGCAACTGGGATTGGTAGAACAACAATCCGAAAATATTGTGTTGTTCACAAGATGTCATACCACACAAGAAGAACAAGGCCTGATAGCAAAGCAAGAAAATGGGAGCATGTTGATGGTTTCACACTTTCCCTTATCAGAAGGAGTGTATATGAACTCTATGCGGCTGGAAACATCTCCAACCTGTGACATGATTTTAAAGCAATGTGTTAAGACAAAACCAGACAGGTACTGATACTTGTTAAGATATGGAAAAACAGTTTTATGGCAGTTACTAAAAAACAAAAATGATTCAAGTGGCAAAAGTCAACAAAACATCGCAAGGTCTTGAAGGAAACAATATAGGCATTCGAAAGTGGAGATGTAAAATACCTTCGTAGAGTAAAAGCTGCTGCGTAAGGAAAGTGGCCAAACCCTCATCTACTTAATGATGAAAATGTTTAATGTTGGAGAGGCAGCGGATAAAATATGGACTGACGGAACACCACACACAACCGAAAGCCCCAGTGAGCCGTGGTGAGAGGCTATAGTGGTTCATTGACTGGGTCAAAAGAGGGATGGGTTAGGAATGGACTTCGATACTCCGAACAAAAGGATCAGGAAGTTATGATGACCTAAAATAGGGAATAGTTTTTACTTTGTAACGGGTGGTTGAAAGGAAATCTTCTTCCCAACATACCACAAACTAAACTCCAGCAATAATAAGGGATAATGCTCCTATCATTCAAGAAAGTCAATTAAGCTGGCCTCGTCCAAGCAATAACCAAAACAGAAAGTGTCATGGTTGGATGACAATGGCAGGCTCATCCACCCAAAGAAGAAATTCGCAACAGTTGAACTGATTTAAAACTAGTTGAAAAAACTCTGGTCTGAAAGACCGTTTTGCAGAGTGGAGGAATATGTGAAGAACAAGGACATACCTTTATTCGCTTCCCCCCTTACCTTGCAACCTCAAACCAATAGAAATGGATGGATGTGAAAAAACACACCTTAGAAGAGATGAAGTGACAAGTAATGTTGAAGGCCAAACAAAAAGATCAAGAAGCCTTGTAGAAACAGTAAACTCAGAGAAGTGGAACAGATTTTGTGAACATGTGAACAAAGAAGGAAATAGTTTAGTGCGATGAACTCCTAGCTGAGGACATTCAAGACCCCATTGTTATTACTGTTGGTGATGCAAGTGACCAGATGAAGAGGATAAAGATAAAAAACAGTGAACACGTGAAGTCAGAATCATTGAGCAGGAAATAGAAGATCTTGAACTGGAATATACTGACATGTGTTGTTGAATGAAATCAGTAACGCAAGATCGTAGCCTTTTTTTGTGTATGATATAAGGGAAATTTATTCTGAAATAGTTAGAATGTGTAGCCCGACATTCCAGTATGCATTGCTTGTTATAGCCTTACTTGTGATTAGTGTCAATTTTTCATTATACATAAATGTATTTTAGGATTTTCTATTAATTAATGGTTCACTGGTGTTTGAAACATTTCAATATTTCATAATGAATTAATGAAGTCAATAACTATTTTCCTATACATACAAAAACCATCTAAATACAATGTCACTCCAAATTCAAAATTATTGCAAATCACTTATGGAATTGTCCACTAATTACCCCTACTTAAACTGAATAATTAATACAGGGTTTTGTTTTAAACATTGTTTGAATAAGTTATATATATTTTGTAGTTAAATTTTTATTTTAAATTTTAAATTTTAACTTTTGACTTCAGCTTATTTTTGAATATATTCATGCTCATATTTCCTAGAAAGTGATCTTGAAGTCACAAGTGATACATAACAATGTATTGTTCTCTTCCTACTTATGGCCATGCAACTTTCACTTTGGATTGTAGATTAAGATTATGAAGAATTTATTAAAACTTATCGTTTATGGGCTCTTTATGGGTTTATAAAACTGTGCTACAGGTATTTATGCAGTCTACCATATGCATGCTTGTTGTTGGGCTGTAGATTTACGACTTGCTGACAAGCACCACTCTCTGGTCTCTCCAGTGTATACAGGGCTAATAGGCTAGTGGTTTATTTCTCCCCCCAGTTGGGAACCTTCACGTTAAGAGTTAACCGGGTAGGGGAGTGGCAAGGACAGGGAGTAATCGGTTTTGGAAGGTGGAGAGAGAATTGGGTGACAGGAAGAATCAGAGTTAAGACAGTGAGGGGGAAGAGAGTGGTTATATAGACACTAGAATCAGCCTCTACACTGCAAAATGTGGAGTAACACTTGCGTGTCCGGATGTTTTACAATGGCATTCTGAGATATTTAACTAACACTTGCAGAGTGTGGTCAATTTAATAGATTTTGAACACTGCAGAACATGTTGTAGGTGTTCCGGATATATTCTGCCATCAATAATATATATAATAGATGAGTTAAGATCATTTTAAAGATTCCGAGCGCATATTTGAATTTTGAGCAGCCATATTGTATTTATTGTGGCATGTAAAGATAACATTACATTTACACTTCTTCGTGATTAAAAACACATGAGTACCGTACACAAAATTGTTTCTATCAGAAATACTTCAGGGATTTTTAGTGATTTCGGACATGGAAGCAGCCATATTGGATTTTCAAAAATGCCACTGCACCAAATTTTGCACACCCTTCAAAAATTATTGGCTTATGTCCTAATAAACTAAAATCTACCGTTAGAAAATGTCTGTACTCCATTTCCATCCTTCAGGCTGTGTGCGCAAACTTCCACCTGACTATGACCGATATTCAAACTAGCAGGGCTATATGTACAGTGGCTACAATTGCACTTTAGTTTCACTAAAGCATATCAAATCAACTTAAGACGTGCAATAATTATCTATGCGGGGAGAGTGGATCTGCGAGGCAGAACGAAGACATGTTTTTGCAAGTCAGAAAAGAGGAGACAGGGAGTTTTAGCTCACATTTTGCTGTAATGTGGCTTAGAAATATTACATGAAACTTGATATGCAAAAAAATCTACACTGGCCTTACTCACATATCCCTAACGTCCCTAGAGGAAAATCCGACGATCACCGCGAAAAATGAGTTATCGTTTTTTTCTTGTTAGATGTAGGGGCAATTTCGCAATAAACCAAGGCAGGGGTCCACTCCGTGATTTTTCAAAAGTGCATTTCAATGCAGTTAAGGACGCAAGTATATATAAAACGTTTCAACTTTGTTCTTTTGGATGATGTAATTCTGGGCTTGTCCAACTATAGAGGAGGTAAACGCTTTTTAGCACGTTCAGAGAGGCGAGGCAATTTTTGATGGGCACGCTTCATCCCCTCGGAACAGAAATTATTGTACCGTCTCCTAGTGAACATAACTAAATTAACTCATATTAAAGGGGGATGGCACGAGAATAAGGATATGAATTTTTTTCATCTTGATAGATATTGGCCTTCACTCCATAGCCCCATCTGTAAGTTTCGCGCCGATATTTAAATCCGTTTGATGTGAGAGCTACAAACGTGATTTTGTAAGCCCTATAGAGTCTTTGTAAAAAATATTTGGTCGACCGAATTGGGGCCACATTTTCGCTCACAACTGCCAAACCAAACCATCCTTGCCTCTAGAGATTTGAATGAGAAAAATCTTAGCTTTCTTCTGATACCAAAATGTTGACCACGATCCGTAAAATCTGGGGTCTTCTGGGAATGAGGCCATTAGCGATCGGGCCCTGGACCTTTAAATTGAGGCCTTGATGTTTCGATTTTAGCAGGATCTTCATGAGCTGATTATTCAATTTTGCTACTAGGTTATTTTTGTGAATGAGCATTATTTTACTCTTATCTGGTTAGAAATGTCCCAACTACCGTTTATAACGCTACTGCAGTAAAGATATAGAATAGCGTCCCTAAAAAGTTAATCCTTAGTAGTTATATTTCATTTCCTCATTCAAAATAGTGTCACATTACATCTTCATTTTAATTTAAACTGATACTGGGGGTTTCCACATAAGGAGTGGCATGGTATTTTGCTCCAAAGCTTCATAAGACCCTACTTTGATTGAGAGACAAATCGGTTTCCAAGACCTCAAAGTCGGAATCGGGTCGCCCATCCCTACCTGGCACAAGTGACTGCCGCCCCTCCGGTGGTGCGTCGAATTTTGGTAACGCTAAAAACTATAGTGTTTCATGTTGTACCGTATACCAGTGCTTCTCTATGGGAGTAATTCGTTATACAGCTTTTGGTCAATACCTTTGTACTATTGCAATAATCTGTTTGGGAGTCTATTTTTATTTATTTTACGTATGTTTGTGGGATTATATCGAAAGCAACCGACGATTAAAATGATGAACATGATTTTTTAAAACTTTTCTACTTCTACTTGGGGATACTGCCGACCAGCACATCTCCAATCATAATCATTGAACACCACCCCCCAGCCCGCCCCCGACCCCTATCGACCTCATGCGTGTCCTTCCGTGCAGGATCCCACACTGCGGAGCAGCACCCAACACACGGGCGCACAAGTCGCTTTGCAAAGCCTGGGCCCGGCCCTTCGGTGGCAAGAATGAGTCTCGCGCGCACAAATCCCAAATTTCCGCCGGCAGCGACGAGACTCCACCGATGTTGGGCACAATCTCAATCCTGCTGGATTGTCGCGACACCAGGATGTGGTAGTCTGCGTCCCCTAGCATAGAGCCGCCTAGAGTGCAGGTGGCCGACCGGAGACTCAAAAAAAAAGAAGACGGCTCACGGAGAACACAGCACCCCGTCGGGCCGAACCCCATCCGCCAGCGCCCTCCAAGCGGAAGAGTCCCCAGATCTCCCTGGAGCAACCCTGCAATCAAGGGCACCACTGAGCCGCTACAAAGTGACACAGTCGTCTGTAAACAGACGCACCGCACAGTGGCGGCCATCCGGCAGGTCACCCATATACGCCAAAAATAGCAAGGGACCCAGCACCGTCCCCCGGTGGACCCCGAGTCCACGCCGGTCTAGGCCCGAATGCCCCGCCCAACAACACACGCCGCCTGCGTCCCCCAAGGAATCCAGACCACCACGATGCCCGACCCCACCACCCACACACACTGATCCAATTTGAGCAACAAACGACCATGAGGAACACAGCCGAACGCCCCCGGACAAATCCACGATAACAACACCAGACCGGTCACGTCCATTGAGGGAGGTGCGAGCCACTGAGGGTCCGGCCAGTCAAAACAAAAAGAAGAGTTCCGCAAGAATGGGCCGCCCTGAAGCCAGGTTCCAAAAAGTGATGTCAATATGTTATGGTTGTCAAAATGCTTCACCATATGTGAATGGACCACACGTTCCAAGACCCCACATGGAACAGAAACCACAGAAAACAGGCGCAATTCATGCCTTGTGCGATCAGCCCCCCCATATATGGGTGAAACATCAGCCACCCTCCACCATCTGGCAAGCGGCCCGCGTTGAGAGAAGCTGATATTGACCGACAGAACAGGCGCTAATTCAATGGCAAATCCCTTCAAGACCCGAGGTGGGTAAGGCCAACAGGCCCCGTGGCTTTGTTTGGGTTGGTGTTTTTTGATAATTTCTCAACTCCTTCAGTGGAGATGGTAACATCAGGAATTGGAGGGAATTTGCTTGGTTGAAGGTCTGGGACTGACTCCACGTCCCCCTTGGTGAAAACAGACTTGAACTGCCTGCCCAAGATTTCAGCCTTTTTTACACTTCCAGAGACCAACACACCCCGATCCCCAGGGCAGGCATGCCAGAATGAATCCTTCAACTCGCTGACAAAGGCCCAGAAATTCCTCTTAGACTCCACACAGAATTTCTGATAAGCTTCATAGTCATCTCTCTTCTCCCTGCGTGAGCCCTTTCCTAATTCTCTAAAGGAAACCCAGCCAGCCCCACTTTGTATGTTACAAAATGACATAGCTGGAAGACTGGTTACTAGATCAAGCCAGTTTCCCAGCTATATCTTTCAAAAATACGCCAGTATTCCTACCAGGCATACCATGATACCGTGCAAAAGAAACGGCCAAAAACACATAAGTATGCATCAAAGGTACGCGCGCGTAGGGCCTATTTAGTCGCCTAAAAGTAAATGGGAAAAGGAATTGTGGCGGATAGTAATTTTCAGCTCCTTCGTACGATCGAAGCTAAAGCAGAATATTATCGAGAGCCCGTAACCAATAACACTACATGCACGGTCGTTTTTACAGGAAAAACTACCAACATATCGAACATTAGTAATATACGAAATACTACGAAATTTCGATATCGAAAAAGAGTAAAATTTCAAAACTATTAATTTTCGATATCTAAAATTACTAGTATTTGAAATATACCGTATCTCGACGCAGCACCGGTGACTGATTATCTAATAGGGCTGGTGACAGGAACACAACATTCTTAACATTGATGACCACACCTGCCAGGTTATTTTCTACACATAGTTGGTGTAGTTGATCCAAACCAGTTTTTAAACCCAGGATGAGATCATAATCTTATTTCAGGTTTTAAGTCCGAAAAAAAGAAAACGATTGACGAAAAATCGTCAATTAGAATTGTGGATCCCGATATTAAAAACTCTATATCTACAAATATGCCACTTTGCCACCTTGAGGGGGTTTTGGTTCATTAAAACCCTAACAGTAATCAAATCTCAACCTTAAAACATACTGTGGGCGTGTGCTTTAATTTGTTGCTTCAAATTGACATTTGCAAAGCTAATCCCCAACATCTCTGTAACCTCCATTTCGCCTGTAAATCCAGGATCAATTAAAAGAAAAAGAACTCTGACAAGACTCTGCTGAGACTCTTTCACGGTAACTGGCGAGCAAACGAATTTAAAAGTATAGATGGGAAGACTGGCTTTACTTTTGTTGTTCTTGTAACAGGTAAGGTATGGATTGATCAATCTACAGCAGGTCCAAAACCTGTTTTGATGTACCATACTAGTTTTGGGATTGACTATACATAGTCCGCCACTGGAACTGTAATATGGGAGTAATATGTAACACAGGTGCATAAGGGCTTCAATCCAACAACAGTTGAAAACCCTTGGGTGATGGCCACTGAACCATGTTTCATTTTTGGGAACAATAAAAATATCCTGAAAAGCCGGGAAAGAAACAGGTTATTGAAGCTGCCCCTCATCATCGTCTTTTTCATCTATGCCGCGGTTAGGGCTCTCCTTGCTTAGGGCCCGACCGTACAAATGGTCAATAGTGATCCATTCCCTGTAATGTTAAGCTCAAAATGTCTATTTGTCACAAACGAAGTAATATTGTAATTAGAATAGAATACGGGAGGTGCCGATAATAATTCAACGCTTGGGGAACGGCCTGCAAGGGGAAAGAGGAGTAGCCGTGAAATAGGCGCCTGGACAGAGCTACGCCATCCATTAGGTGTTTTATGGTGCAGTGGCAATCAGTTAGAGGTTAATTTTCTGGAGGTGGCACTATGTTCATCATGGACAGACTAAACTGGCATTTCCAGCTCCGCTGTTAAGTCCATATCTGGGATCCCAATTTTAATTATAAACTCGCTTATTTTATGATAATACGCATTTTTTCGCATTCTCGTTTGCAGTGTATAGTTTGCGTAGACAATTAACCACATAGACTACTGACAAATATCCAATTTTAAAATTGGGGTCGCTCTTACAAAATGTGCTAATTTGCGTTAAACAAAAGAGTTCCTATACAGAAAAATATCACTATGAATTGGGGAAAGATAGCCATATTTGCTCTTCTTGAGACTTTTTCTTACCTAAACTTGAATCGGCATCTGTTCACACACAAATGTCCTTTTTCATAACACTTGGCTCAACTTATTTATAAACCATTTTATAGTTTTACAATGATTTATTATTGCAAACCCAGCTTAAATTTTGAGACTTTGCAGTGAATAATTAAATCTCTTTTTTGCTCAAATTTTTAAAAGGACATCGACAATAAACATCATAATAAACCTTTTTTTGTTTTTTTTGTCTAAAATGACCTCATACACTGCCATACACTGATAATAAATGAGGACAGTGTATTAAATATTTAGATTTTTTCAGAAACGGTTTACAAAAATTAATCATTTCTCCTTATCGGCAAAAGGCGATTTGCAATTGAGATAGTTTAGCAATTATGTTATTGCAATAACAGCTTATTATTTTTGCAACTTTGGTGATGAATAATTGCTTGTTTTTTTTTTTGCAGTGGTCAAAGCAATTAAAAATGACATCGATAAATCTCATTACTATTTTTTCTAGAATGACCTCCATAATAAATGGAGGACAGTGTATTAAATATTTCGATGTTTCAGAAACGGTTTCCAAATAAATCAGTTTCTTTTATCCGATGAAAAGGCAGATTTGCAATTGAGATAGTTTACAATGATTTATTGTCAATACCCGCTTAAATTTTGCAACTTTGGTGATGACAATTGATTTTTTGTTGTATTGATCACAATTTTCAAATGACATCGAATAATAACATATCATTACTAGTTTTTCTAGAAGGCCCAAAATTAAATCGTTCTCTTATCGGAAAAAAGGCATATTCGCAATTGAGATAGAGACAAGATTCGGCACATTTTGCTTAGTCAATCCTTCAGCTTCCGCATCATAACCCATTTGTTGAATCTGAAAAAGATAAGATAGACAGATAAACAAAGTATATAGTTTATACATTTCATTTCACACTTCAATTGACCATATGGAAGCTATGCGCAGGCTATTGATTTGTAGCGTCTAAGTATAACTCATCTTATTGTCTATTGTAAATCCAAAACCATTACCAATACATTCATTGCAGAATTTTCCGAAACCGATATACTATTGTGTAGATTTTCTTGTCGTCTTATATTGGCCAATGATCGCTGTAACAACTACGATCTTGGAAAAAAAGTTATTCGAACACCGGAGTCACCACGGTCCCAACCTACAAACTACGAATCAGATTTTTTATTTGGGAAGTAGAAGAGACACACACTGTAACCCTCCACCTCACCCTCCAACTCCACTCCCCTCCACGGTCCCCTCGTCCTCAATCATGTTGGTACACTTTGCGAACTGGAAAGGACCTAAGAAGTTTGTAGTTGGGGAGTAGAGAAGAGACACAACAACCTACCACTCTCTCCCTCTTCTTTCTAAATTACTGTGGTATACTTTTGGCGAACTGGAAAGTACGCTAAAAAATTGTATTTGGGGAAGGGCAAGAGACAAACACATCGAACCCTCGACGCCCCCTTTTGAAGTTTCGCCGTCCACTAATAAATCAATGTGGCCATTTTGGACACTTAACAAGACATAGCGTTTTTCAACCAACACTGGAAGGGGGGCATTTTATCTGTACAGTCACAAAAGTGTTGGAAGACCTTTTTTCGCATAAATGTATTTACTTAAACCCGTCCAACCACTCCGTGCACTACAATTTTAAAAGTCAAACGTAATTGAATTAATGACAATTTATAATAATAATAATGGTTTATTTAATCGCGTATATAGCCCGTAGGCTAAATTGCTATAGACCATACAACAAACTAATCAAACGGAAACAATACAACTTTGAGCTTAGTCAGTGCCAGTACAACTCAAACAATACCGTATGTATCCTAGAGTGAATGATCGCGTTATCGAGCAGGGTAACTTACTTTAGTCGCGTAATATTTACAGGCGCCGCTAAGGTGGGATTATGTTGAATGTAAGAAACAGAATACCGGATTCTCAATAAGAGGTAGATCATCCTGCTATCCTGGGCCATGAATTGACTCACTAACTATCCAGGAAGGAGAAGCCTTTTAAATACATGGGACTTACGTACTGGACTTCATAGTTCAAGTATGGAGTGTATGCAATGGGCTTCATGGGTCATTCTTCAAAAAGTAAACGTTTTTGACAAAGTTAATGCTATTGCAAATTTATTTACATTATCAATATCCTTCCAAGTTCCTACATGATACTTTTAAATAATATTTTCAACTCGAACACCCTAATTTGCATAAATAAATGTAATTAATATTTAGGGTAAAAAAGGGAAATAATTAAATAATTTTGCTTCTTCAACTTTATAGTTTGTTCATTTTTGTTTAAAATATTGCCTAAGTATTGAGAGAACTTCGATTTTTAAAATCATGTCGAAAAATTAAAAATTTATAGGAAATATGCAAGTATAATTAACAAACAAATTACTTGACTTTGGTATGTAACACAAATGGCCAAAAAGACAAAGAAGTTTTTTATTACTAGGAAACCACTGTCTCAGCAATGTTCATATTTCACGTCAAAAGCCAATTTGTGTTTAGTTTACCTTCCCTTAACAAAACAAATGGTTTAGTTCTTTTTTCTTTCAACAGTTATTGATGTGCTAATTACTCTCACAAAAGTGACCGGCGCTCACCATGTTTGTATTTGACATTAATTTCTGGTCATACTGAAAAAGGAAGCAGTGTTAAGTTTTGTTGTTAGCTAAAATATGAATATGATCAGTTTGAACAAGAAAACAACAAACGTCTGGCCTAAACCCCCTTTTCATGTATCTTTTGAAAGTTTGTGGTGATGTTGCTTAAAATTCAGTAGACGTGCGATATTTTTTAAAATAGAAATCTGCACATTTAGAGTAGCATTGCTCTTCCTAGGTTATTACTGATGAAATTGTAATGAAAGTGTTTTAAATAGTTTGGACTACTGGAATACACAAAATCTTATTACAACTTTTTTTATGCACATTCACAAGTGTTATAATGGAGATGTCACACACCAACAATGTCACACACGTGACCATACTTAGGGACATATATATTTGTTAATTATTAAGTAAAGTTTGCTTGTTACAAATTTTTTTTGTAATGACAAAGTGCCACTGTCTTTCAGAAATAACTATAAGAATGCGAGTACTTAAATAATCGCAGAATTTTACAGCTGGAATTTGAATTTGAGTTCAAGAATCTCCTAGAAGAAACATCCTACCGAACCTCAGATCTATGGTGATATACTTCCTCGAAGACAGTACTACTGCCTATGGAAGTAGTTTTTAAAAACAATGAGTAAGGACTCGTAAATAATACCGTGATCAATTTTATGATCAAGTTTATGAAGTACATAGGACACGTTGCTTGTAATGAAAAATAACCCTCTCTTTCTTATTTTTCTTATTAAATTTTAGAGAATATTCACTGCGTTTACAATTTCGCACTTACCAAAAGAACTGGTTGGAAAAGTTGGGTTCAACCCTCCCTGGTTGCTCACCGGATTCCCGAATTGGTGGTACAGAAGTAACTCTGGGTGGGCTATGATGAGGAGGGGCATCTCTTCCAAACCTTGGACGACCCGTTGGTGATAGATCTCTTCTTGGTCCAAGTTGATCCCTTCTATTATCTGGTCTAGCTGCTTGAGTTCTCCCTACATTATCGGCACTGTTATATTATACGAGAGAGAAAGCGTTTAGGCATAAACTATACCTCTTCAAAGGAGGGCAGATTTAATTTATGTTTAAGTCCTATAGATAATGGGAATACGTTAGCAATAACCTATCAATGGTTACCTCTAATTGAAGCCTTTTAAAATAACATACATGCTTTGTTATTTGCTGATATAGTGACATGTGCACTACAATAATGGAGATATTTTTGTGCTCATGCTAGCCTGATTTTGTTGTTTTTGATAATAATAATATTTATTTATATATTTGAATAACCGCATTACATTTACAAAATGCAAGATACAGAAGGCTGTGGCGCATGATACAATGTTGGACATTTTATTACACATTCATGCTACAGACCTGGGGATAACTTATTTCCTTCACTTAATTAAAACAATATTATTTTAACCAGGAAAAGCTGTATCCCTACCTGAAAAGAGTGCACATTATTTAGAAAAAATAATAAAATGTCAACTCAGTTTGTTTATAGAATATCAGTAACCAATAGTCCGGGCTAAAAATGAGCTAGGTATCACCTGGAAGGAAAGTTTATCTCATGTGGTTTTTCTAGATTAGAATTTTATGAGGAATAAGAATATGTTAGGTAAAAAGGCCGAATCCTGAACGCATCCTCAATATAGGGGGGTTATTTCCGGGGGGTAAAAAAATTAAGAAAAATCATATCATGGTACATATGAAGACAAATAAGATATCCTGACCGTGTAATGACCTAAGAATTAAGCTTTAAGGTATTTAAGTATAATGTACTTGATGTAGTAATGATACGAGGGTAAGTTGTAGGGGCTAAGGGGGGTCACTAGATGACCCCCTTATTAAGAAATAAAGTGAAAATTGCTTAAATATACAAAAATACCACAATTAAGGAAGTAAGTCATTTGTTCAATCCAGAACAGTAGTTTCATGGATAGTAGAAGGTCTGGTGGAGGTCTGGTGAGGTGGCAAAGTGCAGTATTTTGGGATGGCAAACCATGGGGGGGGGGTGCACTTCAATATGCGACTTATATGTGCCTATACCAGATGGTAGGAAAATAGCTTTCAGTGTGGAAGGAAAGTTTCTCATGTGGTTTTTCTAGATCAGAATTTTATGAGGAATAAGAATATGTTAGGTATAAAGCCCGATTCCTGAACGCACTCCCAAAATTGGGGTTATTTCCGGGGGGAAGGGGAAAAATACTCTATGGTACATATGAAGAAATATACTGACCGTCTAGTGACCACAAGAATTTAGCATATTCGGGTATTTAAGTAAAATGTACTTGATGTAGTGATTATACAAGGGCAAATAAGTCGTAGGGGGTAACTAAACCCCCCAATATTAAGAAAAAGTATTATTACATATAGGTGATAATCAAAACTAATTTAATTTACATTCGACACGGATATATAGGATCTGGTTCATGAGGTAAAGGGGTTTAGTGGTCCCTTTTACAATACAAACATTTGATAAAGCGCTTTATCAAATTAAGGTCAAAGCATTTTACAGATAAAAATGACAATTTAGCGTATAAATATCGAATGCCTCTCCTTGAACCCCGTTTTGACATCAAACTGACACCTGATAACCCCCCCATCGCTTCAATCTACAACCAATGACCTCTTTTCTCTCACAATATCAACATAAAAACTTCAATGACCACTTTTATCTATGAAAAATCCCACACCCTGAAAGCTATTTTCGTACCACCTGGTAGGCACATATAAGACAAAGTTATATTCAAGTGCCCCCTCCTCGGGTTGCCACCCCAAAATACTGTATTTTACCCTCTTGCCACCTCACCAGACCTTCAAAGATGAACTATACTATCATCTGAAACTACTGTTTAGGATTGAACAAATTACTTACTTCCTAACTGGGGTAGGTTTTTATTTTCAGGATTTTCAGAGTATTTCTTAATATGGGGGGGGGGGATTTAGTGACCCCCTACAACTTACTTGTCCTTGTATAATTACTACATCAAGTACATTATACTTAAATACCCGAATATGCTAAATTCTTGTGGTCACTAGACGGTCAGTATATTTTATTTGTCTTCATATGTATCATATAGTATTTTTGCCCCATCCCCGGAAATAACCCCCAATTTGGGGATGCATTCAGGAATCGGACTTTTTACCTAACATATTCTTATTCCTCATAAAATTCTGATCTAGAAAAACCACATGAGATAAACTTTACTTCCACACTGAACTGAAAGCTATTTTTGTACCATCTGGTATAGGCACATATAAGTCGCATATTGAAGTGCACCCCCTCCCAATGGTTTGCCACCCCAAAACACTGCATTTTGCCACCTCACCAGACCTCCACCAGACCTACTATCCCTGAAACTACTGTTCTGGATTGAACAAATTACTTACTTCCTAATTGTGGAATTTTTGTATATTTTAAGCAATTTTCACTGTATTTCTTAATAAGGGGGTCATTTAGTGACCCCCTACAACTTATTTGCCCTCGTATCATTACTACATCAAGTACATTATACTTAAGTACCTGAATAAGCCTAATTCTCAGGTCATTACACGGTCAGGATATCTTATTTGTCTTCATATGTACCATTATATGATTGTTTAAAATGTTTTTGACCCCCCGGAAATACCCCCCTATATTAAAAATGCGTTCAGGATTCGGCCTTTTTACCTAACATATTCTTATTCCCTTATAAAATTCTGACCTAGAAAAACCACATGAGATAAACTTTCCTTCCAGGTGATACCTAGCTCATTTTTAGCCCGGACTACAATGGATATACATAACCTCAACATGCTCAAGCAAACAGTGGAGCTTAATGATTCTCAATAATCGGCCGGGAACACACTTCTTTTCCATCTGGTCAATTGTTATTGTGCACACAGTTGAACAGATTTCGAATGTTATGACCTTACCGCATTGGCGTGAGTTATTTTGTCAATGAATTCAAACACGGAATACCTTTTCTCGTTCACATAAAAGAAATCTTGACATTCTACTGTTCAATTATTTTCCACCCTATCTTTTAATATTTTCTTTCGAAAAGAAAAGATAAAGGGACAAAAGTCATAAGAGAAAAGATTCTTGGCAAGGGCTGACCTTATTTGTTCAGAACCTAAATCCGCAAGTAATTAACTTTAAAAACCTATTTTTATTCAATTTACCTTGTGTAGGAGGAAGTCAATGGTATTCAGCGACCTTCAGTTTTAAAAATCATGAACAAGGTGAGGTATGTTGCCCTTATACGTCATGAATGGATAATAGAAGGCAATACGGGGGAAGTGATAACACCTAAAATCTTTTTAACTGAGTGGGCAATAACAATGGACCTGCATACCCTGATTCGAAGTGTGTTTCTACATACTGGGTTGATTGTTGAATAGCATTAGATCCATTTTTCGCTCGAGTTTACGTATACATATTGGTCACTGACATTCTTGATTTAAATTGAGGTGACATTCTATTCATTTTTCTAAGTAATGAGTACTCTTTTCATATGGATATGCATTTTTCTGGTTAACGTAATATTTTTTAAAATTTTAGTGAAGGAAGTAAGTTATCCCCAGTTCTGCAATACGGAAAGATAGTTAAATCGCAAACATATCATGGCCTATAATAGGCAATAAAGGAAAGTAAAACAAACTTGGTGGCCCAAAATACAATGCGTCTTTCCCTGTAAATCAAAAAAGTTACAAGCATGAGGAAATAGCTGTAAAAATGAAACCAAAGATTTCTGATGAATAAAAATAAATTTTGTTGTTATATAAACAATTTAAGGAAGTTTGTACACTACTCATTTTCTTGTGTCTTAAGTATTTCCGACTATTGTAACCATAGATACCGTAAGGAGCCTTAACTCCAAATGAGATGCCTAAAACTCCCAATAATGCCGTACGAACCCAGGATAACGACCCTTATCTTAGTTTTATAACCAAAGAAGCCTAAGCATGGGATGATACTCCCAATACCGCTCTAAACCCAAGAGTTTATCTGGAGTTTACTAAATTAATCCCAATTACACATTCCTTAAACTCGACAAAGTTTTAAGACTCCTACCCTGAAATGGCGGGTACATTACGAGGTGAAGCGTCCCTTCCAAATCTGTGAGGTGGTACTTGTACATCTTGTCGCTGATCTAGTGGCCTATTCACTGCGGCATCTTGGTCTGTTCCAAGAGACTCGGCCCAGGGACTTTCCATCCACAACTGACGAGAAGTGGGGAGACTGACAGGTCTCCCGTACACAGCAGGAGCTGACCGTATGGTCTGTTAAAAAGCAAATGGTTCTTTTGAGGATTTGACCAATGATTAGGATGGGCATTAAACAGGACAAGTAAAAACATTACTCAGAATATTGTATGTACATTGGCTGATGAAAGAGTAAAGTCCGATTTGAAGAGTAAAATATATTTGGCGAGTGTAGCTGAGAAAATAAATTCAAAATAACTAATAGTAAGGAAACAAGTGTAGGTCTGCATTTTTTAGTATTATTCTTATAAATAAATTGCAGCGATTCTGAACATTTCGGAATTTTAAAATAAGTTAATAAATACACGAAACGCATTTTCTCATGCTAACAGATCATTGCCGTCAGTATCATAGATAGAGTTTTTATCTAGTGGACATGGTGGGGAAAGAGTTGAAGAAAAGGTACATCACCTCCTATTTCTCTATCTTTTTCTTTATATTTTAGTCATCTTACTCTAGGGAAAAGTGGAGGTGGAGTGGAAGAAAGGTAAATCGAGAGGGGGCTATGCACATTTATGCCTTCTTTTAATCTATTCTTAATTAGATGCTACATTTTAGAAGTGTACCCGGGCGATTTACTTACATCCTGTTATTTGTTGGCGTTTCTGATGGCGATATTCAGTCGAGCACGGGGTAAGCGAAACTCTGCGGCGATACTTGAACCCTGGTACCACCGTTTTCGAGCGGGTCTGGAATTACAAAATATATAATAACAACGAAAATGAAACAGTTTTGATATAAGCATAATGTAGGGATGCAACCTGGGCTATTTAGACGAGCAGGAATACTCAAAAGTCATTTTAAGAATAATCATTTTAAAAAATTCAAATTACAAAATGATATAATAAAAGGGTGATCCGAGATTTCGACATATAGTTTTTGAGTAGTATAATTAAACATTGTCATCTTCGATTAGGTAGTTATTTACATAGTGATTAGGTATATGGACAAGCATTGTGTTATGCAAAAAAAAAAAAACACACGATTTTTTTAAAATTGATTTCTCCGTCATCGGAAATTCTCTGAACTTTAAAAAAACATGATGAATGGATTTTTGGAATGGCTAGCAAACTCCCAACGAGCAGATTGGTGCATTCAGGCAATAGAAGTAATAACCAAATAATTATTAAAATAGAGGTCACCAGTAATTACCAAGAGCCTACCACAAAAACAAATCCTGGCAAAGTCTTGCGTTTTTTATCAGCATTTTAATGATCCTTCTCCAATTGAAAGGCTCTAAATTCATCAGGTTCAGCCGTTCCTAAAACTTGCGGTTTAATTTGATTGCTGGCAGCGAGCGTACATCTATCTCCATAAGCCAAGGATTAAAAGTTGCATTCTGTGCTTTCAGTACCTCTATATTGTCTTTAGGATTCCCTGGATATTCGTAAATTTTAGTTGATTCCGATGATGCGTTTTGATATGATGTTAAGGTAATATTAGTTTTTGTTTCACGTTGCCCAAAAAAATGCGATTGCGCGAATCTAGGCACTAGATCGAATGTGTACGTAAGATTAGGCCCACATGTTTTAACTTTTTGTCCAAAAGCGACCCTTTGAGGATACCTATCATTTTTTATGTCCGAAAATTTGCAACCTCCTCCCGTTAGACGCGTTACAGAAATTCCTTTTGATAGATGTATTTTAAGCAACTCTCACCATCCCATGAGACATCAAAGATGTATTCACGGTAGATGTCTTAGATAGAAGTACCAAGTATGCAATGAGGTATTTTCATTTATCCCTTCCAATATCTGGCAGAGACGGGACGTATATGGCCAATTATGTTAAGGGGAATTTTACCAGGCAATCTGTGATTTTACACCAGGCATGAACTTGAACCTGTTATGTGCCTATTGCTACAACTATTATAGATCATAGATAGGCAACACTTTACCTTTTTTAACCTTAGGAGTATCCCACAATTGTTTATCTTTAAATCGATTCGAACACTTCTAATTTGTCCCTGTACAAACGTTTTTCCCCTTATTTCTAATGTGCCCTAGGTGTTGATTTTGGGTAAAATTTTTGAATATTATTTTTGGACAATTTCACTGTATATTAACACCAAAATTGTTGCTTTTGCCATTTGTTTTGGGCAACTCAGAATTTATATTAAATTATATTCCAAAAACACTGCGGCGGCACCAGAGCTTTGACTTCGTCAGCACCATTATGAAAAACAAAAATGGCCTTCATCCATGCCCGCGAGTTTTGGCAATCTCTGCACGGACAGGCTCCATCGTACCTCACTGATGGTCTACATTTGTACAATGTTGGATATAATTCTGATGGTACAAAAGGCGATGTAAGCCCCATAAATATATCGATGAGAACGGCAATAAAACACCGTTCGGGTTGTCCGACCAATCCTCGCCAGTTGGAATACAACACAAGGTTAGTTGGAATCAGCCGATAGAAATAATAATAATATTGAATGTTTTTTGTATAATGCAAGATTTTTATATCATCTCGCTAGAAAGCTCTCTCTAAAAACTTGACTTGTACAATATTTTTTTTCTAGCGAGTACAATATATTCTTTTATCATTCAGTAGACATGGAATACTGCAATTCATTGGATGATAGCCCTTTGAGATATTTTCGTATTACTCAACTTGAAAAATGCTTTTGAGTAATATATCTCGTATTTCTCAGAGCTAGCTCGTATTACTCAGTGCTTATAACAGAGCTAACTCTCTGAACTTGGTATGCAACGTATAGTACCAGCCGTGCTTTGTTGTGTCTGTGTAAGAGCACGTAATAACGTCCCCTGGCCGGGTACTGATTCTCCGGAGATAAGTGGAACTTCCACGGAATTTTGCTACTCGCACAATGGCGGCAGATTCAACGAAATTTACCGTCAACAGCAGACGACTTTCGGGTCGATTTGTTTTGCATTCACGCGAGGAAATTGAGAAGAAAAAGTCAGAATCAATTCTAACAAATACTAAGCGTGCAAATGAAAAGGCTGGTTGCATGTTCCGCGCTTACTTGTTGCAGTGTGATGAGGGACGCGGCAGGATCGACTTTGAGAATTTTACGGAGGCAGAACTAGATGCAGCTCTCGAAGGGTTTTGGCTAAGTGCACGCAACATAAAGGGCGAGAAATACCGAGCTAGCTCGCTTGGTAACTGCAGACATGGATTGTGCCGATATCTGAGATCTTCACCTTTCAACAAGTCATTTGACATTATCAGGGATAGGGCATTTCAACAGTCCAATGAAGCATTCAAAGCAGCACTTCGTGAGCTGAAAGATGAGGGTCTTGGCAATGTTAATCATCACGCTGAAATTGTGGATGTGGATTTGAAGCTTTTGTACTCAAAGTTCAATTGCAATAACCCTGTTCAACTGCAAGAGAAGGTACAATTCGACATTCGTTTTTACTTTTTCAGGCGCGGTTCGGAAAACATGCATCGAATGACAAAGTCCACATTCATTCTTAAGACCAGTCCTGAAACAGGTGAAAGATTTGTATGCCAAGCTGTCGACGAACTGACAAAGAGCCACCAAGGTGACTGTAGGGAAAGTCATACGGCAGTAATGCCAGAAATGCCTTGCGATAGCAAATGTCCAGTTGCGTCGTATTTGAAATACATCTCTCATCTTCATCCAGAATGCGAGTCTTTGTGGGCAAGACCCAAACCTAGTATGATTTCTCATGACCGAGGACAGGAAGATCGTGTGTGGTATAGTAAGAGCCCCATCGGAAAATCTATGTTGGGAAAATTTATGAAAGGGCTCAGTACCAAGTACAGCTTATCGCAAATATACACAAACCACTCAGTAAGAGTAACGGGTGCAACGATCCTCACCAGGAAGAAATACGCTGTCTCCCAAATTAAGTCTGTGACAGGTCATCGATCCGTGAGCTGTTTAGCAATTTATCAGAGGGTTTCAGAGGAGGAAAAGATAGAGATGGGTCAGACTCTCGGTAAAAGTGTTAAGCCAAAGTGAACGTCTAGTCTAGAGCCCAGTGCAACTTCAAAATCAACTTCGCGAAGTGCAACGATTCAGCATGAACAGAAGCCCGAGAAAGCACCGTCAACATGCTCCAGACCTCCAGCATCTCCTGTAGGCAGTGTAGGCCTAGGCCTGCTCTCTACCAATATGACTAATGTGCAGCAACAGAGTAATGTCACATCATCTTTGCCTCCTACCTCTCCATTGCACACGATATCATCACAAGATTTGCTTAACTTGGATTTCTTTGCTCATGAGAATACGCCTAGCAGTACAGAATTGCAACCCATTGACTTAGATCTGAGTCCTCTACTCCGAGACCTTACAAATGACCCTAGTTTTGAACAATCAACTGAAGTCAATATGGTCGCACGCAATACCAGGGAACATCAAGGTCAGGTAGGCCTTTTTGCATCCTCTACACGCCAAGTCAATGTTCGGCACACCTCACCACACACTCAGGGTCTGCCTATTTTCACCGGGTGTACAATCAACAACCTGGTTATCAATGTTCAATCAAAGCATTAAATAAAAAGAAAAAGATAAACTGTACATATGTTGAACTTTTAGAATTAATTTCAGCGTTTGAAAACTGATTTTTTGGACTTTTTGTCTTTTGGAACTTTTCTGCATTTGATGTGTTCTTAATTGAATTTTACGGAACTCTTAATATGTGGACACTAAATTTACATGTAGCCTTGAAGGAGGAATATGTATTTTATTATGGATTCGGAATGGAGCATTGTAGCACATTGAAAAGCCACTGGAAAAGAGGTAAGTAAACTATTGATATTTTTCTGAAATTTCATATGGACCTATGAAGTTTAGGTCTTTGTATTCATGTCTACTGAATGATAAAATCGTTACCCCCGTTTGTTCATGCAATACGGAAAATACCTATGGTTGGGTGCTGTATCACCATATGGTTGGGTGCCACGAAAGACTTTTAGAATGACCCCATTTTTTTACCTTCAATTGTCAAGCTTTGTATAATCAGATAAGAATGTATGTTCTCAGTCATCCAGTTGATGAGCTAATCTGAGCTATAGGTCTTTGACAATTAGAAAGTCCAGTCTGATCATTTTGCTTCGTTAACATGCTCCCATTTCAAGATTGGGTCACATTGCTATCGTCAAAGATCAAAAAACCTCTTAATTGCCACACCTGTTGTATATTTGGTTATCAATAAATGTGCTATACATTACAGAAATCATTTGATATTGTTCCTTATTAATTAAGGTAAAAGCGTTTACAAATAAAAAAGGAATTTCTGTTTGGCCTAAACACGAAAATATGATAGATTTAAGATTAATGAACCTTTTTCTGGTAAGATTTTAGTTGTTGATATTTCTCGTGCTATACTTATGAATATCAGACCGTTTTGTAAAAAAGCTTTTAAATATACTCGGTAATTGGTTCATAGAGTATTTATACATAAACACACCAGGCTCTAGTTTGTACACATGTACTATATTTAAGGCGTTATATTTGGCAAATAAGGGTGCAGTATGGCTATTTGATATTGTTCTTACTGCCCATTTTTAACGCTTTTTTTTTGGGGGGGGTTTCTAATTTGTCTCAAAAAGCGACTATCCGGCATTTAAACTAATGTCCAACAGCTGTAGATAAAACTTACCCTCCTAGAACTTCCAGTACCATCTTCCATAAAAGGTACCACCATGAACTCACATGGCTAATTCCTTGCCGGCCGCCAGCCCTCTCAACGAGATCCTACAAAAGATGAGAAACATGTTAAAAACTACCATTGAGGCCCTCCAGTAAATATGGAACATGTTTTGTGGAAAAAACACTATAGTAGATTTCAAAATAAGTGAGACCCTCATTAAAATGCATAGTAATGTAGCTAGTAATAAACTTTGACCTAAAGTACAAATGATTTCACATCAAAATACTTGGTTGTGTCAACTGAAGTATCGGATGAAATTACAACAATTATTTCATTAAACGTTATTATTTGAACATAACTTACCTTTGACAAAAAACCGCAAAATATCATTCCGTTCAGAGACTCAACCGAAAATTTTAGTAAGATGACCAGAAAACCCAAATTACCTTCTGGAAGATGTCAAAATGGTGGCAAAATGGGTTCTTTTTTTAATTGCGTCACTCTTTAGTGCGACTGCGCTGCGACATATGGGACAATTTATTGTGCGATTTAGACGTACAATGGCTGCAATGACTATGCCTAGGTTATGTTGCTTCTATCTGCACCAGCTGGTGCTGGTAATGTTTAGTCCACACCTTTTCTACAGTGGCACATCAAACCGGAATTAGAATTACCAAATTCTATTAAAAACAGATTAACCAATCTGTCCCAGTTCAGAAAGGCCAATCAAAAAACATCTGATGGATCAGGGAGGCCTTAACAGCCTAGAGGAGTTCTTTCATCAATTATTAATAGGCCGGCTTTTCTTTGTTTTAGCATTTTGTTGCAATATTTGGGTTTGGGTTTTATATTTATATATTTATTGGAATATCTGTTTTGCCTGTTTCTGCTTGGTTTCCTCCTTGTTCCTCCTCCTTTTTCTGAAAGGACCCCCTGGAAATAAGCTATCACTATTTTTTTAAGGCTTTTGGGCTATCCTTGGTACTCTTTTGAATGTTTAGTTCTTATCCCAAAAATTCCGTTTTTATATCTGGTAATCGTGCAATTGATCAATTTTTGTATGTATAATGTTATTTTTATAATCTCTTTGGCTGTCTTTATGTATTTTTAATCTGGGAGTACTGAATAAATATGAATGAATGATGTCGTAACTCTCTCTATAAAGGACATTTGGGCTTCACGCCTTGAATCTGTAGAAGAGTTAGTATTTCAATGGGAAACGACTTCAGACCACTAGGATGATGTTACATACGAGTTGGCAGTTTATTCCGTATTAAAGTACGTGTCCATGGAATCTGGGATCCCAACCCTCTTTCTACTTTCTAAAAATGGGATTTCATTGGCCGGTCAAAAATATCTACTGAGTGAGGTTCAACCTTCAGCTGTTCAAAAACATGTAATGAAACTTACAGCATTTAATGAACCTTACAGCATTGTTGGTCCTCCGTTTCCTAGCTCTGGAAATGTTGCGCATTTGTTCCCATTCAGATTTCGTCAAAGAATCGCCGTCAGACCCACTGCTTGACACACTGTCGTTAGAAAAACTTAACATCTTCGCTACCAAGGTCAAGCCTATCCCGACTGGTTGACAACTTGTGCCAGAGTTTGAAGATAGAGAGAGTTTTCAGATGAGGATGCACTTGTTCTGGCATAAAGGTTCTTCTTATAACGCTCCCGTGATAATAGGTATAACACCATGACTGCTATTAAGGCTAGTAGCAAGAATGCCCTAATAGTTCCCAAACTGATCGCCAACACTAAATTTTGGTGTAGCGGTGAAAGTCAGAGATTTAAACAAACGGCCAATTTAGTTTTAGGATAGTCCCATTCAACACAAAAATATTTATTATATTCATTTGAGTGTTAAAACAGCTATTCTAGGTCTGTTTTTTCCTGAAGTAATTTCCACGTTTTGCACTTTACTTTCGCAATTAAACTTTTCATGCAACTGGTGCCGAATTGGAGATTGTTTTATGGATTGACACTTCCATGAAGATTCCTTACACGCCCAAAGGTAATAATATAACAATCCTACAGCTTGGACTATAGACGGTCCCATTTCAATGAATATCATAGAAATCGGATATTGCACCCCAATTTCGAGTTTCTGGGGTCCCATGTTTGAATTTTGTGTTTGGTTGTGTACGATACATCATACACTTAACAGTTAAACTACACACTGAAATTTCGTAGAAAACTACTTGGCAAACAAATTCGATAGATTTTGTTTTTACTTTAATCTGAATGTTCCAGTGGGGGTTTGGGGTGGAATTCATTTAGGTGGGTTGAAAATGTAAAACAAACAAAACGAAAAAAAAAACAACAAATAAAAATACATCACGGTCCCCGGACCGCGAGTGTCGTCTCTCGTCGAGGTTTGTGAATGGGACCAAAGATCACATGAGGTCACCAAGGTCACATGAGGTCACCAACATGTCACCCTACCCCGCCCCTCCTTTCCACCAAGTTACATCATCGTAGCCCTTACGGAACACATATGGCATGCAATATATTAAGGGTTAACATTTTGACCACAGACACACACACACCCACACACACACCCACACACACACACACACATACACACACACACACACACACATACACACACACAAACACACGACCAGAGTAATCCCTATGTGCCTCCTGCAATTCTTGCAGACTACACAAAAAAACAAAGATATATACATAAATAAAAGTTAGTTGTTACATCAATTTTGTTCCGCTTGGGAGTTATTGTGGTTGAAGGTTATAATTACAGTTTACTTAATTCTAAATTTAACTTACGTAGAGTGCAGACGAATCCAGGTGCTGGCTCGTTTTTATCTACGTAATTATTATCACATTTGCATTCGTAACCTATCCCAACATCTGAATCCAAACACACTGCATTCTTGTCGCAATCATCAATACCTTCTTCACATTCATTAATGGCTAAAGAGGTTAAGAAAAACAAAATGTATAGAACCTGAAATAAATACGCCACTACTCTCTTACAAGGAACCTGAGTTACCGTTCCCCAGCATTTATCATGCGTGTGGTCATGGATCTAATAAGTAACACAGGACTCCAAGCAATTGCCTCTTTTTTGTCGAACATTTGAGACACTCAAAACTATTCCTTATTTTAATCGCCGGAGCTTCACCATCTTTGCCTCATTTTGTATCCAAATCAGAGCAACTTTAAAGTTTAAACCCCTGTACAACTGAAATTGACCCCCTTTTTTATTGATTTTGCGGTTTTTAGTCTATAACTATTAAACCTTTAGGCTGTTATAGGTACAAACTTTTTCTGAATCCTTATTTTAGACAAATAAGGATGGTGGCATATTTTTCACACGATTGGATAATTAAAAAACATTGCCCTTCTACAATCTTTGTTTAGGCTCCCTCCTTATAACCACATTCGCATAACTTTAAGAATCACGTTTCAGGGGTCCCTGTCATGCTGGTTACGTATTAATCCCTCAAACCTTTTGTAACTCGAGATATGTTAACAAATGTCTGCTAGCTCCCAGGAATCAGGATATCTCTCCTACAAGGTTGCGAAGGTATCGCTATAAACAACAGGATTACTTATTACGGGGACTGTCAGTTCTCTTAACAACATCGTACCTGGGTGGTTATTGCCAAGGCCAATGAATGACCCACTCTCAAAGGACCCACATTTATTAAACCCCCACACCAATGACATATATTTTGTTCATTGGCCGTTAATCAGAAATATGCAAATTAGCCAAATTCTGTTTTGAAGAATGTTACAATCTGAAAGCCCTGATTTTGGGAGAACACTATATAAAACAAATTTAAGCATTGTTAGCCAAGGACCCCCCTGCTTTTTACCTTTTGTCAACCTTTGACCCTGGTCCTATCACCGAAAACAAGTTGTTCGAAGGTACAAGTGGACACCCTACGCCAGTTTTCGCCCCCAGGTAGATCGACACAAAACACTGGCTCTAATGGATGTAGTTTGACCCTATCCATTGTGATTATCACCGACATCAAGCTTCATTAAACCATTCATGTTCGCGATTGGCGTTTTTCTTTTCTAACCGGGCTATTATATATGCTTTTTTGGATAGTACAAATTTGGTGGTTGCAATCCAGGGGTCCCGTTAGCGAAACTCAGTCGTAAATAATCTATGTAAATAATATCCAGGCCTGAAAGTGCACCAATTTAAACAAAGCAATGTAAGACATACATGCATAGTTGGTATACACATAGAGTTACCCATGAGTTTGCCGAACGGACCAGACTAGTTAGGGCAGCCGATGTTTGTCAGACTTTGACCTTTGTCATGAATATTATGGTCCGTATTCCAAAAAGATATTTAACAATCGTTTAACTAAACAAATGTTTATCTTTGAAGTAGTGAGGAAGCAGTCATTAAAATTAAGAAAAAGGTTATTTTTTAAAAAGTAATATAGACATGTTAGATTGTTAGTAGAGAACGTTATAAATTTCTTTATGGTGTAATATGACAAACTTGATGCTTTTACCGTAATTCAAAAGTTATCTTATACCTACCTCACTATTTCAGATATAAATGTTCGTTTAACTAAACAGTTCTTAAACACCCTCTTCTGTATGTAACTGAGCTTATGAGCTGATATGTAAATGATGTGATAATCTGGCGAGCCACGCATAAAGTTAGGTCTATTACTTACGGGTGACACCCAATGTCCCATTTTTTATTGTAATGAGCCCTAATGTATCATTTTCAATGGCAGATTGGATGATATCTTGTACTTCTGCAGGTTGAAGTGTAGTCTCTGGGCTCATCATCAGCTGGCAATCGGCAACAATACTTCCGCTGGTAAATCTAATGACATCACAGGTCGGATATATTTCACTATCCGCGTCTTGAAAATCCAGTTGGTTCATCTAAATATAAATAAATAAAAAATCCGACATTTTGCGATAGAATCACTTGCGACATATAAAGTTCAGCTTATAAGGTATATTTTGCTCTACTCATCTGTATTATTTCAAAAACTATTGCAGATCTTTACTAAAAGGTTTATGAGATGAAAACGCTTTTAGAAGCCTTTTCCTGTTCGATGAATATCACAGCTATGGTGAAGAACATGGAGTTTATAGTAAAATGCAGTTTAGACTAGGAGGTATTTTCTACGATGTAAATATACTTGCAAAGACCAAATAGAGGAATGTGACTACGACCTAAATAGAGTACTTTTTAATATGTACATATTTGTAACCTCTTTCAAAGATATCAAGAAGAAATCAATTAGATTTCTGACTTCCGTTTAAAACGATATCTGAAAACAAGGCAACAGAGAGTACTATTTCTACTCAGTTTTCAATCTATTCATGATAAATAAAGGAAGACTAAGAAAAAATACTTTAATCATCGTATAATTACCTCATTGCATATTAGCATGGTATAATGTCTAAAAAGCGCACTGCTTCGGTCATCAAGCTCGGGACTCCATTCAACTGGTTCTCCTTCAATTGCCGAGATTGTCATAACAACTTTGACTGGCAAAGTTTCTGTGACAAAAACGAAAATAACGAAAATAACTAAGACAATCAATGACAAGTATTTCCGAGTATTTCGGTTTCCTTCTGTATTAAAATCGGACTTCCTTCCATAAATCGTTCTTTCCTGTTCTTAAATTTACTGCATTTGCAGATTGGCTTTTGTCTGCTACACTGCTGAATGTAATAAATAAATAAATAAATAAATAAAAATAGTTAACTAGAGTACTCGCTCAATCAATTTTTGAATCCTAAATTCTCGAAATTTACCACAAATTTTTTAATGAATGTTAAAAATGGAATTGTTATTGCCTGCATGGACTACGCACACAACGCATAGTCCATACCATTCGAGTACGTATATTAAAATAGGTGGCGGTTTGATGTTTAATTTATATCACAACACACTTTTGCCCAAAATTTGTATTTTGTACCTTTATCGGCAAATAAACAAAACGTGAGACTATTAGATGAACACGTAATAAAATGGTGTTGTATATGAAACTGTAAAATTCTGCATGCTATAATATAGATAGACGGTTGAAGTAAGTTATTTTTAAAACAACAAATAGTAGGGGAAATACAATCTTTGTAAAAGTAGTTGGGAACACCTTGTGGAATCAGCTCTTTTACATGACATTAAGTAGGCCATTTTTCGAAGGTACGGAAAGTGAACTTTTTTGGGTATCAAGCGTGAAGCCTTGGTGTTTTTTCCCTTATCCAAGATTGTTTGGATTTGTGCGTGGAAAAAGGTTGCCGGGTTGGTACTTGAGGTTGGGTTTGTAAACTTTAGAATGCTCTAATGGATTGACAGGGATTTGAGGACTGGTTGTTGTTGTATATTTAAAAATGTGATATTTCTTTCAAAACGACTGTATCTTGCAGATAAGGCTACTTTACACAATTTAGCGACAGGTACTTTAAATGCTCAAAAAAGCTATCGTAACAACCTTTTTTGGACCTATAGTGCATTAAAAGTCATTAATAATTCGCGTGTTTTAAGTCAACCAGTAAAGTACAACCACTAGGAAATTTTGTATTATTTCTCGGTGGTGAAATGAATGTTGAGAAAAGAAAAATTCAAAACCTAGTGATCAAAGGAGTAAGTGGACTAAAATACGCATTAATATAGGTCAAACATAGACGGCCCTCATCTTCAGTAGACAGAGGTATCACCAACATGCATATTTAAAATGTGTAAGTCTTCCATGCTGAAGCTCAAAATGGTATTAAACTTAACTCAAATAATTATTTTAAACCATATAATTATATATATATATATATATTATCTATGGCAGTGGGTGTGGTCGATGGGCGCGCACTCTCGCGTGCATATGTCGTGTAGAGAGCGTCGCGTGCGTCTGCGTGGACGTTGAAGAGATCGGCGTATATGGTGTATTCTATCCGTGAGAACATATCTAAACCGTGACTACAGTTACAAATACAAAATTTAGATGTCTCAACGTAGTCAATGTCCCCAAAAAATAAGCTCAAGAATGCTTTAGAGTAAAGCATTCTATTAATAAAAATTTATTTAGCCATGGGAAATAATACCACCCACTGTTCCAAGTTTGGCATTAATTTTCAAAACCATAATGTCAGTGAAATCAAAAATGAAAAAAAAATAAATCTTTAGATACCCGATTATGATGATAGGGAGGAGGAGAAAGGAAAGGAGCGAAGAGTTGAGGAGGAGAGAATGAGGAAGATTGGGAGGTGAGGAGTGAGGAGGGAGTGATGAGATCTTATTCCAATGCAAGTACGCGTCATTACGTACAGTCTCCCTGTTTTTCCAATGCGCTACCCTATTTAATACTGGAAATACTGCAATGTAAAACATAACTTTTAACGTTCATCATGAGACTAAAAGCGATAATCCACGTATTCATTGTGGTAATCAATACAGCTTTCGATATGCCACAATATAAAAGAATAGAGAGTCCTACCTTATTTTATTTAGTGGCATATCGCGCGTTTCCGATTTAGAGCACTATTTTCAACTGTGAAATTGCATACTAGTATTGATTATCGTTGTCATCTAATCAATTATAAAAGTTTTTAACACCTAAACAACGAAATAAGATTACTGCTTTCGACAAAAATATTTAGCATATATGTTAAGAAAGTGCACGTAACCGATCCGTTAAGCTGAGTGGCTTAGCGGTAATGATGTAGATCGTAAATCTATGAACCTTTGATCGGTGAGTTCGAGCACCCACCCCCCCCACCCCCCCAAAAACCCCCCCCCTAGCGTGTTTTTTGTTGTGTGTGCTTTATTTTTTAGCTATTATGTATTGTAAGAGATCATGCACAAAGTTAGCTTTTGATTTATGTATTAACGTTTAATCAGTTTCGGTGCCATATCGTCATATAGGCCCAATGCATTAAATTGATTATTTGTGACCTGTCCCTAAGCCGAACAAGATATATACCTTTTAAATACGGATATCAAAGTAGCTTTTCTTGTGTGTATTGTGCCAAATTTGGTGTTCTATCTTATCCGTTTTCTTTTCTGCCAAAAACAGGAATTTATACATTTTGTTTCTGACTGCGCGCCACACAATCTTTGTCAAAGTGTTGGCACACCTTGTGGAAATCAGCTCTTTTACAATGACATAATCGGGTTTCGGCGGGGTCGGTATTCGGTCGGGGGCCGGTATTCGGTCGGCCATTTTTGAAGGTACGAAAGTGACTTTTTTTTTATATCAAGCTTGAAGCCTTTGCCTAATCCCTGAACCGCCACCCTTCCCCACCGCTCAATGTTGAGTACTGTTAGGCGCAACTGTAACACAATTTCATATTTCAACTTTGTTCGGGGAGAGGGACGATTTTACTGTTCGGTAAGAAAAGTGTGCCAACACTTTTTGTCCAAGATTGTATTTGTGCGTGGGAAAAAGGTGCCGGTTGGTTACTTGAGGTGTGAACTTTATAATGCTCTAATGGATTTACATGGACTTTTCAGGACTGGTGTACAATGTGCACTTATTCTTTCAACACTGTATATTTGCAGTATACGCTATTTACAATTAGCGACAGGTCACTTTAAATCCTCAAACAAGCTATCTTAACAAACCTTTTTGGACCTATTATGCATTAAAAGTATGTAATTCACGTGTTTTATAGTCAACCAAGTAAAGTACAACCATAGAAATTTGTATTATTTCTCGGTTGGGTGAAATGAATGTTGTAGAAAGAAAAGAAAAATATTCAAAACCATAGTGATTCAAAGGAGTAAGTGACTAAAATACCATTAATGATAGCAAAACATGACGGCTCCTCATCTTCAGTAGACAGAGGTCACAACATGCATATTTAAAATGGGTGGAAGGTCTTCCCATGCTGAGCTCAAATGGTATTACACTTAACTTCAAATAATTATTTTAAACCAATATAATTATACAAAATATATTATAGTAGGCCGAATTATTAATATGGTTTTTTTGTATATATAATATATATTTCTATATTATATATAGATATATAGCAGTGGTGGTGTCGATGGGCGCGCACTCTCGCGTGCATATGTCGTGTAGAGAGTCGTCGCGTGCGTCTGCGTGGACGTTGAAGAGTCGCGTAATATGGTTTATTCTATCCGTGATAACATGTCTACACCGTGACTACAGTTAACAAATAACAAATTTAGATCTCAACGTAGTCAATGTCCCAAAATAAGCTCAAGAATGCTCTGAGTCAAAGCTTCCTATTATAAAACTTATTAGCATGGACATAAAAAACACCACAATGTTCAAGTTGCCATTAATTTCAAACGCATAATGTCGTGAAATCAAAAATGAAAAAAAAAATGAAATGCTTATAGATAACCCGATGATTATGATTGATATTGGAGGAGGAGAAGGTAAGGAGGAAGATTGAGGAGGATGAGAAGGATGAGAGGAGGAGGATGAAGTGAGGAGGATGTGATGAAGATCTTAGTCAAGGCCACGCCGTATTACGGTAGTCTGCGTCCTGTTTTTCAATGCGCTACTATTTAATACTGAAATACTGCAATGTAAAGACAAGACTTTTAAACGTTCATCATGAGACTAAACGCTATAATCCACGGTAATTCTTGTGGTAATCAATAAACGCTTCTCTCGATATGCCAACAATATAAACGAATAAGAGTACTACCTTATTTTATATATATTTGGCATATCGCGCGTTCCGTTTATAGAGCAACCTATTTCACATTGAAAATTGCATAATAGTAATGGATTAATCGTTGTAATCTACTCAATTATAAAAGTTTTATACCCCTAAAACAACGAAATAAAGATTCTCGCTTTCGAACAAAATATTTAGCAAATATGTAAAGTCCACGTAACCGATACAGTTAAGCTGAGTGGCTTATCGGCAATTATGTCTGACTCGTAATCCTATGAACCTTTGTATCGTGTAGTCGAGCCACCACTCATAGCGTGTTTTGTGTGTGGTGTGCTTTATTTTTACTATTGAGTATTGTAAGAAATCATGCACAAGTATAGAGAAGTAGTGAGAGCAGAAGAGGTAGACGGGTTAGCTTAGTGGCGGGGGAGGGTTGATGAAGGGGGCCGCGCGGGTAGTGGGTCCTTTTTGATTCTTTTATAACAGTTAATCCTTTCGGTGCTCATATCGGTGCATAAGGCCCAGAAATGCATTCAATTGATTATTGGTACCTGTCCCCTAAGCAGAACAAGATTATACATTTTTAAATACGATATCAAGTAGCTTTGTTCTGTGTGTATTTGTGGCCAAATTTGTGTGTGATATCGTATCCGTTGTTCTTTTTATGGCCACAAAACGGAATTTATACGATTTTTTTTACAAGACTTCGCGCACACAATCTTTGTCAAAAGTAGTTGGCACACCCTTTTGGGTGGAGGGTGGAAATCAGCCTCTTTTACAATGACCTAATTCAGGCCAGTTTTGAAGGTACGAAGTGAACTTTTTTGGTATCAAGCTTGAAGCCTTTGCTAATCCCTGAACCTCCCCCCTTCCCCATCCGATCATTTTGAGTACGTTAGCGCACGTCTAACACAATTTCAGATTTCAACTTTTGTTTCCGGGGGAGAGGGGGACGATTTTACTGTACGGTAATAAAGTTTGCCAACCCTTTTTTCCAGATTGTATTTGTGCGTGGAAAAAAGGGTGGCCGGGTTGGTTACTTGAAGGTTAACTTTAGAATGCTCTATGGATTACAATGAATTTTCAGGACTGGTGTAAAAAATGTGGATATTCTTTCAAACGACTGTATTGTGCAGTATAAGCTATTTACAATTTAGCGACGGGTCACTTAAATGCGCAAACAAGCTATCTAACAACCTTTTTTGGACCCATTAATGCATTAAAAAGTAAATGTAATTCGCGTGTTTTGAAGTCAACCAAGTAAATTACCACCATAGGAAATTTGTATTAGTTCTCGGTTGGGTGGAAACGAAGTTGTAGAAAAAAAATTCAAAACCATAGTGAATCAAGGAGAAGTGGACTAAATACCATTAATATAGCACATCATAGACGGCTCCTCATCTTCAGTAGACAGAGGTCCCAACATTCATATTTTAAATGGGGAAGTCTGCCATGCTGAAGCTCAAAATGGTATAAACTTAACTCAAATAATTATTTTAAACCATATAATTATATTATATATGCGGCGCACTCTCGCGTGCATATGTCGTGTAGAGAGCGGTTCGCGTGCATCTGCGTGGACGTTGAAGAGATCGGCCGTAATATGGTATTCTAATCGTGATAACCTATCTAAACCGTGACGCCAGTTCCAAATACAAAATTTAGATTCTCAACTTATCCATGTCGCAAAATTAAGCTCGAGGATGCTCTAGAGTAAAGCATCCATATATAAAATTTATTAGGCCATGGGAAAATAATAACCCCACAATGTTCAAGTTGCATTAATTTTCAAAACCATAATGTCATGAAAATCAAAAATGAAAATAAAAAAATGAAATCTTTAGATACCGCTTATGATGATAGGGGATGAGGAGAAGGAGAAGGAGAGAGTGGAGAGGAGGAGAAGGAGAGGAGGTGGAGGGGAGGAAGTGAAGAGGAGTTGATGAGATCTTATTCCAATGCAAGTACGCCGTATTACTGTAGTCTGCTCCTGTGTTTTCAATGCGCTACCTATTTATTACTGAAATACGGCAATTTAAAGACACATTTAACTTCATCAATGAGACTAAAAGCGCTAATCCACGGTAGCATTGTGGTAATCAAAACAGCTTCTCGATATGCCCACAACATAAAAAGAATAGAGAGTACTAACCGTATTTATAATATGGCATATCGCGCGTTTCCGATTTAGAGCAACTATTTAAATGGTAAAATCTGCCATAATAGTATGGATTCGTTGTATCTACTCAATATAAAAGTTTTATACACCTAAACAACAAAAAAACAACGAAAGATTACTGCTTCGACAACAAAAATTTAGGCAATATATGTTAGAAAGTCACGTACCGATACAGTTTAACTGATTGCTTAGCGGTAAGGATGTCGGACTCGTAATCTAATGAACCGATGATCGTGAGTTCGAGCCCCGCTCATAGCGTGTTTTTTGTGTGTGTGTGCTTATTTTTTACTATAGGTATTGTAAGAAGATCATGCACAAAGTATAGCTTTTGATTTATGTTATTAACGTTAATCATGTCAGTGCTCATTCGGTCATATAGGCCCAAATTGCATTCAATTATTATTTGTGACCTGTCCCTAAGGCCGAAGACAACAGAATATACATTTTTAAATACGGATATCACAGTAGCTTTTCTTGTGTGTATTTGTTGCCAAATTTGGTGTTGATATCTTTATCCGTTTTCTTTTATGCCAAAAAACGGAATTTAAACGATTTTTTTTCCGACCTTTCGCGCCACAATCTTTGTCAAAAGAGTTGGCACACCTTGTGAAATCAGCTCTTTTACAATGACATAATGCGGCGGGCCATTTTTTGAAGGTACGAAGTGAACTATTTTTGGTATCAAGCTTGAAGCCTTTGCTAATCCCTGAAACCTCGCCCCTTCCCCACCGATCAATGTTGAGTACGTTAGGCGCAACGGTAACACAATTTCACAGATTTCACTTTGTTCCGGGGGAGCGGGGGACGATTTTACTGTACGGTAAGAAAAGTGTGCCAACACTTGTTGTCCAAGATTGTGAATATTCAAGGGATTTCATTGAAAGGCCGCGGGTGTAGACTCACGGGCTGTAGCAAAATTAATACCTGATTTATACATTGTTTTAAATAAATGAAAGAAATAAACGATAGCGATTTTTTCGAATACTCAAACATATCAAATTTGACCTTGAATAACTGAAATAGGTGTGTTTTGAAATGTGAAACATTCAGTGTACCAACCCCTTAAACTAAGACGGACCTATGTTCATCTGAGGGCGCAATAAATAGTCGAGTCTCGTAATACGAAGTTCGTTTTGTGAAGGTTACAAAGCCCTACACGATTGGTATATCATAATTAGATGCAACGATGTCAAATTTATACAGGCGGGACCTGCATTTCGGTTGTATGCAGCGAACATTCGGCCTTTCCATAGCCATATGTGTTGGTAAAGGAGCAAAATACGCTGGCGCTGATTTCAACCCCTGTATGATTTGCTCTATCTAAACTATATAGTTAAGTACTACACCCTGGTAAAAGTCCAAAGGTCATCATGGGGTAAAATGTTTCAAATGATCCACTTTTTTATCATCTAATGCCAAATATCTTGTGGTCATACTAAACAGAATATGATTATCGTTTCGATAAGACACTTAGAGGGCACCTAATGGGGTGGTAATGATCATTGAAACCGATAAAAGCTCATAAACCATGTACACCTGTTCTGTTTGACTCCTAACTTTTTTTTCAAATCTGCGTGTGTTTATGTACCTTGCTACAAGCTACTAAATAATAAAAATCAAATTGTCATTATCTGTCCACTTGTGAATGTGAGATGATGGAACAACAAAAAAAATAATATAAAATTACTTAGTACGTCGAGACACGATTGAGTAATTTTCAATTCATGCGATTTTTTATTATAGTTTAACAAAATATCTTTAAATTGAATGATGGGTTTGATTACTTACATCGCATGCGCATGTTTGTGTGGTTCTTGCTTTTGTGAACCCTGTTGCATACGAAAATATTTTCTGGACATTCTTCATAGTATCTTTGCAATCACTGTCCTCTGTGCATTCTGGTGGCAGTCTGCAGAAAGAGGGAATAATAAATATCAAAGAGAATTTCGCGGTTCTCGCTTTCTTGCACTCGCTATATTTAAATAATGTAAGCTGTGGGCATGCTCAGCCTCTCTTACAACTTGAACTCACATGACCTTTGACCATTGTCAACGTAACCTTTGACTATATCAGCAAATGAGGGATCCCATGTGGACCGAGACTCAAGTTCGGTTCAAGAACTTCACTTTTCACTTGAGGGGTCAATTCCAAAAAAAAAAAATAACATTTTTGTGAAACTACACACCTCAAACTTAACAGACCTTTGACCTTTGCACGTGATCTTTGACCTCATAAACAACAATGTGATCCAGTGGCACTCTAACTCAAGTGTGGTTCCCTTTAACTTTTAAATTGTGAGGTCAAAAAACATAAAAACAAAATTGTAAGAGAGTTGTGCCGAAAAGGTACAACATTAAGAAATTAATTTTTTTTGAAGTGTAAAGCATTTTAAGAAAAGGTTAAATCAGTTGTGGGTTATAGAATAGTTTCTTAGCTACAATACAATGTTCCCGATCAATTCGGACGATTTTAAAGGAAATTAGAGCGAAATTACGAAAGCATGTTAATCACACGGGGCCACTTCACTCTCTGTGTTGGGAAGTGGTTGTGGGCGGGTTAATGAGGCACCTGAAAGCTGGTGAAAACTTATTGGGACGGTGACGAAACCCTTTGCATTAGGCCAATCTACTTGGAAAGCTCATTTGCAAGGATGATCCCTCTGGTTTTGGATGTGGTGGTCAGACGCCAGCCGATCAATCTGTGATACGGTGTTTAAAGATTGAGGAGGCCAGTGAATGTATTCCTTATTGTGCTTGGATTTCCTTTGAGTACCGTTCATACATATTGTTCGTGTTTAACCCGAGTTTTTGTGGCCTCTTTTTCTATTAAGCAACCACCATCTTTCGGGTATAGTCACATTTCATTTATTGTCATTTGCTGGCACAACAAACAAATGATTTCTACATGGCTATGGTCTGAATAAAAAAACTGTCAAACTTGAATCACGCAATCTATGGTGATATTAGGGCTGTGATGGGAACCAGATGAAAGGACCAGGATCTTGAGCAATGATCAATAGTAACGATTTAATTAATCTGAGATATAATCATTGCAGGTTAGTTTTAAAATCATACTACTACCTGAATTAAAACATTCAAATGTTAATCTGTTCACAATTCATTGAAAGTTATGCACCCATTCCCAATGACATTTTCAAATACATGTCACACTAAACCAAGATTAAAAAACATATCCAGGTAAAAGTGGTCCAACTAAACTTTACCACCCTGGATCAGAGGACCCAAATGGAATGGGGTAACGGCAAATATAAAGAATAATTAGGCCTAATTACATAATGAGATTGACACGGGAAATATTTTAAATATCTTTTTCCGAGTTGCCATTTTGGCACACTCTGTAGGACCAACCCCAGAACACAGACACAAGCACGACGGATTGCAAGTGGTGATTCCTCCAGCTATGCTGGCAGACCACAAAATATATCAGGGGTCTTTCAATGAGAAGACATACATACCAACTGAAATTTTTGGAGATAAGACATCAAAATGAATGGGACCATATTTTATACGACCATTTCAACTTGCTGACTATGAATTTAATCTTTCCTGGGGAAATGATGAGAAATCTGAAGCAATGAGCTCCTTTCGCGTTTTGTACGTACCAGAAGTGATCGAAGTGATAGAGTAATTAAGAATGACAAAGTTATGGCCGAAGTTACAAGGTTGAGCTTCAGTCCGTTCCATTGTGTTTTGTGGTTTTACCCGACCGTCTTGAATCGTCACTGCTCTGGTTTTAAAACTAGGGTTCTATATGCTTTCAAAATTATAGTACACTATAAAATATGATTAAAAAAGGAAACAAAAGTTTCTGTGAGTAAATCTTATTTCACGTTGAGTAAACTTACGTCAGGTAGGGTAGTTTACCAACATGCTTAAGGTTATCAAATTTGAATAAGATTTTAATGAAAGAAAGGATGCTTCCGTTTTAATCACCATGAGTAAAATATTTTAGAGTGTAATAGTGAACAGAACGAAGAGCATAGCATTTGGTAATAACGAGGTAAAATTGTTAAAATGTGTAAAAACACTGCTAAAGATTATCCACAATATAGGTTCACCTGTAGTTGTAATAATATCCGGAACGACGGTATTGGTATTCTTTGCAGGCACCGGCACCGTGAGGAGAACTCATCAAGAAGGACTATGTGGACATATTCAACACGACAGGCTTAAAGATCACCCGTCGAAGCTACTAAAATGTGGTAAACTTCCTGGACGTTACCTCTCAACTTGTTCTACCGCCAAATCTGCGCAGTACACCAGCCTAACAATACCCTACCAATCATATTGTCCACAATGAAATTCCTAACCACCAGTTCCGCCTAGAGCAACAAAAAGTCTCTAACAAATATAGATATATATAATATATTCTTCATTTTTGTCCATAATTCATTCAAAATATAAAATTCAAGGAACATAGAAACGGGTCAAAGTCACGAAAAATGTTATAGCAAGCCATGGAACCAATCGGCCGTGATTTCCAGCTCTTCCTTCAGAGGGTTGAAATGAACACATCGGATGGACTCGTGGTATATGGAATACAATAAAACTTGATCCTCGTAATTAGGTGCCTTTCGAATAATACCACCGAGCCCAAACGCGTTGGACACACCAATTATTTTGGCCCACCACCTATAAGTACACGTATCTATCAACAGTGCCAATGTTCAGTGCAGAAGAAGCTGTCGAACCGATCATGGTCCACGGGTTATTGCCGGGACCGCCGATCACCTACCGCTTGACTTTTACAATTGAATAGAGTTTAAAACATAATGGTCTATCACATACGTATTTAAGCAATATACATTTTCTGATATGCTTAGGCAAAGCAACCCCCCAACAAATACAGATTTATTTCTGCTCGTTCTAGCGCATCGAATTATTTTGGACCCAGGCAACTCAAATGTTAAAGTTAAGCTTTTATTTCGGAACACCATCGGAACAGTTGAATGGTATCTTGGCTTGGAAAGTAGTGTTAAGAACTCGGCGACCTTGCAGGCTCAACACGCGTGACTGCTCTGTATTGAACTGCGTCCCAGGCCACAAGTTACAAGGTGAGCCATTAAGACCTTTCACATTGCATTGGGTATTTGGCTTACCATTACGGTCTTGAATCGTCCACCTTTACTGCTCTGGTTTTAACTAGGGTTCTCATATGCTTTGGAACACCGGATAATACAAGATACTAAATAATGATTTAATAAATTGGCGATACTCATTTGTTGAATAAAATTCTAGTTCCCCAACCCAGTGTAGTACACCCACGTAGTGTTATCAGTGGCGATCCAGGGGTCAATGTGCCGGGGGCGGGGGGACGCGGTCGAGCACTAAATTGGCCATATGGTGAAGCACCATGATGCCGGGATTGGACCCGTGAGCTTGGGGAATCCCGGGACAGAAACTGGTATGTATGTCTGATATCAAACGATGTTACGGATTATCAATTTGAATAAAATTTTACTCACAGAAAGGGAGTTCCTTTTTGATTCACCACCAAGTAAAATATTCAAAGTGTAACAGTGCCATAGAATATGCCGGGATATGTAATTATTACCGTTTCGAAGAGAGAAAAATGCAGAAACATTTTGTTTGAAATATTGCACGAGGTCAGTTTGTTCCGAGAATTATGTAATACTACTGACCGTTAATATAGTTGAACTATAATATTTGCTAACACCATTTCTAACTTTTTACACAATATCGGCTCACCTGCGCCTGTAACTCAGCGACCTCTAACCGATGTTACTAGATGAGGGCAATACCTTCTTGGGTGTTGTTAATGGTGATGAACCTATGCACTTGGATGTTTTGTACTGGGAACTGTTTGTGTTTGTATAGGTGTTGACATTTTCTTTTGTACGTATGACCCCACATATTAAAACCGAAAAAAAAAATAAACCAACAAAAACAAAAAAGATAAAGAAAAAAAACCCTAAATATAAAATTTTAAAAAAAAGGCACCCCCCCCCCCCGATAACGCTCCAAAATATTTTGTTGTAAAATCTTTAACACCTTGATACCAATTACCACAAATAGAGATTATACCTGTAGCTCGTTATTAGGATAGCGAGTCGTTACTGATGCCCTGACCACTGTCGGCAATCTGTTGTCATTGTTACTGGGCGCTGAACTTATATCTTTGGTTTGTTGTACTGGGCACACGGTTTGTGTTTGTACCGATGTCTGACACCATGTGGTACTTAACTATTAAAACAGAATTTAAAATAAATTACCAAATATCAAAAATATAAAGAAAACAAATATAATATATTAAAAAAAAAAGGTTGTACGTCAATATTTGTAAAATAGTTTAACATTTTGATAAATATTACACACAATAGAGACCCTCACTGTAGCGTCTTAGGATAGTCGATGATTATTGACCTTATGTCGGCAAATCTGTTGTCATTGTTAATGTGTGAACTTATCTCTTTGGGTGGGGTACTGCGGAACTGTTTGTCGTTTGTACAGATGGGACAATGTGGTTAGTAACATACTTAAAACAGAAAAAGAAAACCATAAACCAAACAACAAAATATAAAGAAAACAAATATAAAATTAACAAAAATGCTGTAGGTCCAAATATTTGTAAAGCATTTAACATTTGTTTTGATTAAAATATTACAAAAAATTTACCCGAGAATCACCTCGTACGTCGCCATTAGGATTAGCCGAGGTATTGATGCACTCCTGTCGGCAACTCTGGTGTCATTGTCGCACAGGTGACCGAACTGTATTCTTGGTTGTGTTGGACTGGAATGTCTGGTTGTCACATTAGAGTTGCACTTAACCGTGTGGTATTACTACCCCCCTTAAACAGAAAAAAAAAACCACAACAAACATAAGATAAAGAAAACTAATATAAATTTAGGAAAAAATGTCTGTAGAGCTCCAAGTAGTAGTTGTAAACGTACTTTAACACTTTGATAAATATTACACAAAATAGAGAAGCACCTGTAGTAGCTATTAGGATACCCGCCGATGATTCCCTATTGATGATGTTCGGCACCATCTGTTGTCATTGTTACTGGTGATGAACTTATACCCTTGGTTTCCCCCTGGTACCTTGGGACCACTGTTTGTGTTTTGTACAGATTTTTGTTGACAATGTGGTATTATTATGATTAAACCAGAAAAAAATAAACAAATTTTATCATTTTTAAATAAAAGACAAAAAATATAAAATTAAAAAAAAAAGGCCTGTAGGTCCAAATATTTGTAAAATAACACCTTTGATACCCATTGATGAAACTTAACCTCAGAGAATCATACATGTAGTCGTATTAGGCATAAGCGATGTTGATATAGATGATGTCGGGCAAATCTGGTCGTCATTGTTACAGGTGATGAACTCTATATACTTGAGTTGTTGTAATGTGCATGGGTGTTTGTGTTTGTCAGTGTTGGACAATGTTTGTTACCTATACAAACAGAATTAAAAAAAAACCAAAAAAACAAAATCGACAGGGATAACAAATATAAAATTTAAAAAAAAGCCTGTAGCGTCCAATATTGATTATAATATTACACTTTTGCATTAAAAATCACACAATAGGTAATCACCTGTAGTCGTATTAGGATTAGCGATTGATATGATGATGTCGGCCAATCGTTGTCATTGTGCACCCCACCCATGGTTGCAGGAACTATATCCTTTGTTGTTTGTACTAGGCACAATGTTGTGTTGTACAGCCTGTTGACAATGTGGTCATTCTATTACTAGATTAAACAGGAAAAATAAACCACAAAACAAAATAAACGGAAACACAATATAAAAATTTCAAAAAACAAGGCCGGTAGGTCCAAATATTCCCCCCCCCCCTTTGATAAAACCTTTCTTCTTTCTACTAACCCAATCCTCTTCTTGACTACTAATATACACAACAACCCCCTTACCCGCATTTGATTGACCTTACTCCCCGGGAAGTAGTATTCCTACGGACCTAGCACCCGCCCATGATCCATGATGATGCTCCTCGGCAATTGTGTAATTCCTTGGATTTTTCTTTGGTGCAAGGAACCCCCTTTCTTAGATCTTTGGTTTTTATCGCTTGTACTGGCCGAATGTTTTTTTTGGGTGCTCCGCTACCATGATTTCCCCTTGGTTGGATCACACATGGTTCCCCCCGGTCATTGACAACTGAACCTAAAAAGAACAAATATAACAATCAAATTAGCATTAAACAGCAAATTAATAAAACTTACTAAACAACACCTCGACATAAAAATGGCATCGACCAGACCCCTTGCATTTTTTGACCGAAATGAATTTTCCCCTTGACCCCCGACCATTCCCTTTCCCCTTCTTTCCCCCCCGAGCCACCTCCTTCTTCTTTCTTCCTTTCTCCTTTTCCGAGAATAAATCCTAACCCCACCACCACAGCTTTGATTCTAGGTTTGACATTTTTTTTCCGAATCATCCAATCATACCAGCCAGATTTTTTTTCCACTCAACCCCCCCCAACCACACATCGTATCTCCCGTGGCTACAGACCCCCCCCCAATACAAAATTGCTCCCAATTTTATCTTAGTCGTTTCTTTTTCAAATTTAATGTTCACGAAATTGTACTTTATCGCCTCCAATCCCAAGTCGACATTGTAAGACCCCCCCTCCCCCCGTTCTTTTTTTCTAATTTTCCCGGCTTCCCTAGTAACACGTTGCATCCGCCAACTGTCCCTTGTCATGGTTTTTCATTGGCACCCCGCTGCACATCACGTTATACTTACTCGACTACACCCTAATTCCCGTTATGTCACAACGCACACTTATCCCCCTCCCCGATGTCCCAATTGTTGGAAACCCAACACAAACCTCGCCCCCCTTTCGCTGGCCCCCAAACCCTCCCCATTTGGAAAAATTTACCTTACACCCTTTTGCCTCCCCCCCCTGAATATGTACAAATACCTAGGTCTGTAGTGGCTCAAACGAATATATTGCATGCATGTTGATGCCATCACCAATCTAATCATCAAGACTGAAAAATAAAGGTTTATCATTCGATCGACCATCCCGGTGTCTATGGACGAAATCCACAAATCATTCCAAACCCACAATTGCCTTACCTCACAACTGAGGCAATGTCTTTGGCATTCCTTTTCTAAAACCCCCTGCATCCCGTGACCCAAACTATTTCTCAAAATATTACCCACAACCCTAGAGAATAACCGTAGATCCGCCATAGGATGAACCGATGATTTATGGTGATTTCACGATTTTCCGGTGTGATTTGTCCCCGGTATCACGATTAAAGCAGGAACATTACACCCAACATATAAGAAAAGCAAATAAAATTGAATGTAACCCAATCCAATAAAACAATTTTCACGAGGATAAAATGAATCGCAGGAATAAAGCGATTTTCAGAGAAAGAACCCAGTTACTAGTATATGTTAGCACGTTGACACTCGGTCCGCGTTGGGCCAGCGCAAATGCTACACATAATATTGTGATTACTAAAATAGTTATGAACTGGAACAATGCTATCGGCCCGTGTTCGTCAAACCAGAGGCGTCCGGTTGTAGACCAACCACCTATTTATTCATTAACGCATTTAACATTATTGCTGAACTATTATAATATAGGCTTTCACCTATAGTCTTCCAAATAGACCATACCCGCTGCATATGATGATTTTGGCCAATTCTGTGGACACGATCCCGGGGGGGGGGGGACTCGAATCAAAATTGGGTACGGGTGTGCGTCAACCGCAGGGTAAAAAAAATCGCCCATTTTTATAGTGACCAAATTGTACAAAAATATGACCATTTTATATAGTTGGTGCAGAATATTTCGACCCATTTCTATAGTGGCTTTGAAATTTCGACCATTTTCATAGTAATCTTAGCCACAAATGGCCACATTTTCATGAGTTTAATTTTTTGAATAAATCGGAAAAATGAACATTTTAATTGTGATTTTCCCGAAAATCAGAAAAATTGACTCAATTTCATAGTAAAATTGACCAAAAATTGAAAAATGACTCATTATATCGGAGCACTGACTCAAAAAATGACCCATCATCATAGTAGCATGGTGGGAAAAAAGGCCCCATTGTTTTAGTAAGGGGTGAAAATGGGACCAATATCGGCGGACACATATGTACATACCCCTTTCCACTGAGTACCCCCGGGACACTGATACGGGCAGGGCCAATAATTAAAGCTTAAACTTGCCGGGGGCTTACCCCGCACCCCACAGGGGCCACTAAGGCGGCCACCCCTTTTATGTCGATTCCGATATCAAAATCCTAGCTACGCCAAGGATATGCGGGACGACCTTTATGTCGTCTTGATTTGTAGAGGGGGAAACTGTTTGAATTTGTACAGCTGTTGGCATTGTACTACTAATCAGTTTGATATAGCGCTATATCCTGTATAACGTCTCAAGCGCTGTTGCCCTATTGTTATTTATTACGCCGCAATTAGGAAATCGTCACCAATTGATTTCCCTCTTCTAGGTGACTGCCGGCGAAGCGCACATCCCTATCAGCACTTAGTTTAATATCCCATTGCACATGACCGCTCCCAGCATTCGCTTGGGTGGACGGGGCAATTGAGATTAAGTATTCTTGCCAGGGACACAAATACGTTGGTCACGGCGGGGCTCGAACCACGCCATATGATCACCGATGCCCTGCACTGCCACTGCCGACCAAACCCGCGGCTCCAATGTACATTCTATTACCAAAAACAAATGAAACTAGGAATGTGCGGTCTCGGCTTTCGCGATTTGCGGCGGGGGGGTGGGCGGGGGGTAACAAGGTTAGGGTCTATTAGGCTCCTTAAACAACCTATATATACATACAATACAAACGGCATTGCTATGGCCTTATAAAACAAGTCAAGCGCTTTAAAAAATAGAGAGCGTAATTACTATGTAGCCTAAAACATAGTAATACAAAAAAGGTATTGGTAAAATGAGGTAACATGAGATAAGTACTAAACATCAACTATAAAATAAAAAGAAAACAGTGCACCTTAAATTATCATGTGAGGCAATACAAAAACTAATTTAAGCACACAATCAACTCTTCGAAAATAAATGAAATTTAGAGCTTTCGTAAAAGTAACAATGGACTTGGAGAGTGGCGACACAGCGATAGGGCAAAGAGTTCATAGGCTAGGGGACGCATTGCTGAAAGGCGCCTTCCCACTGACCTTTTTGTCGGGGACACAGTTGGGAGCGTCTTGTCATCTACAGATCGCAATCCTGGCCGGCCAGGAATATTACAAAGAGAGGTGCGGACAATAGAATGGCCAATGGTCCGGAAAGGCCTTGAAGTAAGAGCATAAGTTAAAGACAACGCGCTTACTAATGGTAGCCAATGGAGTTTTAAGGAGTGGGTGTGGCTGGTGTCTTCTTCAGATCTGACCACCAGCCTGGTGCTCTATTCTGCAAAAAATCTGAATGTTACTAGATCTTCTGGCGACATTCCATACAAAGTGAATTGGCCTAGTCAATGGAGATAACTTCAGTGAACGGACGAGCTGATGACAACTCTCAAATGTGAAAAAGCGCGCATCCTGAAAAAAAAAAAAAAAAATATAAGATATTGCGAAGGTGGGACGGGTTAAAGACTTGAAATACCTTTTACTGTTTCAGCATAGACATTGTCTGATCAAACCCGACACCAAGGTTTCTAATTGCGAGGACTGTGGAACCTCCACTGGTCCCCGACCCTGATGGTAATATCTTTGAATCAACTTGTGTAATAGGATGAACATGCATGAAAATTATGTCCTTTGCATCATTCAATTTGAGTTTTGTTACATGCATCCACTCACTGATTCCATCAATACAAAGAGAGAGTCTTTGACAGCATGTGTTGGCCTCACCATCAATCTTAGGATCAATGTCAAATAGAGCTGCCCATCTCAGCATACGTGGGAATCCATATTGTGCTTCCGGATGATTTGATCGATACAGTATGTGTACTTATGACTTGGTTCCTTACGGAACCTTATCAGACTTGACCTGTAGTATCAGTAAACTTTGCCACCCACCTAGGGCCCTGTCTATCACCCCAGGGCCCCGTTGCTACTTAATGGTATTGGTGTCCAAATCCTAACTTCCACAGTGTCCACTCCCAACGACCCCAAGATCCCCTTTTCAACTGTCTCAGAGCCCCTTCCCTTCTGCCACAGAGCAATCCTTCCCAGTAACTAAGATTATCTTTCTCATCTACCACAGGTGCCCTTTCCCACCTAACCCGAGCACCGAATACCCGAAATTCCCTTTTCCATCTCCATTATTGCCATTCACACTGTTAAAATGTTTCTGTAAATGCGTCCCTTTAACTGCACGTTTTTTACAGGTACGTACACGTTTTTGAGTCCTTTTTACACTTATTTGCACGTTTCATGTCCCGGCTGACAGTCAAATAACGTTTTTTAAAAGAACAGTTAACAGTGCAAGGGGACTTTTCTAGACACCCCATTACTTTTCTCAACTGAGATTCACCTTTCCAATTACCCCAACGTCCACTTCTTGCAACTAGCCCATGTTCCCTTTTCAAACTACCTCAAGCTTCTCCTAACAACGCCCCCATTTCACGCCTCTCCAGCACTGAGTTCACAATACTTCCAGTTGAAGCATAATTTTATTCTTGAATCCCCTTTGGCGAAATTGTTTTGCCTCAGAAGCTTAATTTGAGCCGAAGTTGAGTTCTAAACCTGCATTTCCTCCAATCCATTTTCTGAAGGCCCTAATCCCTAAAAGACAAAATTCAGTTCCCAAGTCCATAAGTTCTGAAGTCGGGTGATACACATCCCTACTCAGAAAAAGTTTTGGTGCCCCGCTCACCCCCCTCTCTGATGTATGTCTATTTTGTGATTCCTTACAGCCCCACATTTCCATTCCATGTACACGGTTCCTTCACATCCTCCAAATAAACTATATTGACAACATGTATTTAAATATCACTTTAGGGCTGATTTGTTTATCATTAACACCATTGGTTTTTTTATTAATCCTAACTCGGTCCAGGGGGGGGGGGGGTGGGGGGGGGGGGGGGGGGGGCGGCAAAAGCAAAATAATTTAAATTTGATCTATTAGTTTAGCAAGAGTAAACATTGTCAATTAGATAGGACGATAAACAATAGGCCCATGGCAGGTAAGCCCCTTGGAGCACTTTAAGTTGCCAAGACAATAAATGATTACGATGCATCATGCATCTCACCGTATCCCACAACACAATAGGACCTTTTGAGTGTGACATCACATGATATTCTGCTACAAGCCGGTGTTATTCTGTATAATTTGGACAATGTATTATGGGATATGGATTTTTACCCGCTTGTGTCCACATACCATTAAGAGGCCACAAATTGGGTGATAAGCTATAAGATTAGATAGATGGATCATTTAATCGATTTCACCATATCCCATAACACAATAGATGTGCAGATCGCGATGTTACACTATTTTACCACTATTTTACCAGCATTATTTAGAACTATTTCTGTCTTATTTAGCCGGGGTAGATCATTCAGTGTTCAGACACTGCTTTCCAATGATGCCCAGGGACCCAGGACGAATTGGGACAGCCAGGGGTTTTCACCCTACTCTTATCGAAACTGGCTGTGATTACATATACAGGCGTGATTCTCCATGCATATGGGACCGACGGCTTAACGTTCCCTCTCATGGTTCGTTTGCCCAAGTCCAAATGAACCACGGGGAGAGCGGAATTCCAGTTTGAATCAATAATTTTTACAAATCAAATCCATAATTTGGTACCCAATTAAAATCCCAGCAAGTGGCCCCGCCGGGGCTCGAACCGAGGACCTTCTGCACCAAAGGCGATTACCCTAACCAGTGGGCCACGCTCTCCCCGGGTTTCGCGATCACCTGGGATTCGCGATCACCTGGCTTGAATGACCCTCGGGTTTCGCGGTTCATTTGACCTTGAATGACCCCTGATGACCTTGTCGTTACTTTTAAAACTTTCAGCATCAACAATCGACCCCGCCCATTAAGTTTCGTCTGGATACACCAAAGTTTACCCCATTTGACCTCCTTTGACCTTGAATGACCCCTGATGACCTTGTCGTAACCTTTAAAATATTTGGCATCAACAATCGACCCACCCTCCAAGTTACATGTCCATACACCAACGTTTACCCCACTTGACCTTCTTTGACCTTGAATGACTTCTGATGACCTTTGATCCACTAACCAATACACCTCGGTCTTCGGAAGGTCAAGGGCACCCACCACCAAGGTTTCAGGAACGTGCGACCCTCGGTCTCAGAGAAAATAGATGTGGAAAGACAGACACACTGACAGACAGACAGACCACCGGTATTAATATATAGATATTTTGACACAATGTATTATGGGATATTGGATTTGGTTCCTCGATTCTTCCACATTCTTTAGTCCACAATGCAAGTTGAAACCATCTCGCAATAAGGTAATATTTGTGTCCGATGAAAAAAAAAAAACAACAACAACAACTTATATCCTTCTTCAGTAACACATCTAAAATGTTTTCTGTTATAAATCATCCCCAGATGCCTTTTCATTTCCAATATTTGATATCACCCCTCTCTCTCCGTGCACACTCATTATACGTTCCACAATTTAGGAACATGATTCAACACATGCATAACATATTCAATTTATAGCACCAAATACTGCTCCCTCTAACCAAAACCGTTGACAGAAGTTCATTTTCCACTCACAATAAAAAAGGCCGTACCTACCCCCAATACGTGCACACTTACTGTCTTCTGCCCACACATTTTTCGAACCTCAAAAGTAGACCAATTTTAATATACAGACTTACAAGAAAATGTTTTAGGGAAACCGAAAAAATAAACAATTCAAAAAATCGTACTGTAACGGCAATGTCCAAAGGCCAATTTAGTGAGGCCTGCAGACGCCTTTTAAATAATGTTCATTAAGTACCAAATTTCCACTACAAAATCTCAAGGACATTTCATTTCCAATAAGCGAGAAAGAACTAAATGTTTGTCACGTTGACCTCTGGCTTGAGGAAGCTACAAATAATCGTAAATCAAAATTGTATCACATGCTTTTGTAATGTAATAAAACCAGCCTGGTGAATGAAATATTTGTAAAATATTTAACACTATTGCTTAATATATACAATGTAGTTTCACCTGTAGTTGTAATAGGATTAACCGGTGATATTGATGATGTTGGCAATTCTGAAGACACTGTTACTGGTGATGAACCTATGTCGTTGGGTGTTGTAGAGGGAACTGTTTGTGTTTGTACAGATGTTGGCATTGTGGTTTCATCTACCAAGAGATTAAACATAAACATAAACCAAAAACAAAATACAAAGACATTGAATATAAAATATACCAGAAAATATTTAATTGCCGAAAACAAACAAAACTAAAAATCGTACTGGGCTTAGATTTCCAAAGGTTAATTTAATGAGGCTTTCAATCGCCTTTCTAATAAAGATATAGCTCATTAAATTGATTACCAAATTTCCACTGTAAAATCTCAAGAACATTTAAGCTTCTAATAAGCGACAAAGAATTTAAATGTTTATCACGTTCACCTCCGGCTTAGGTTCGGCGAAACCACAAATAATCAGCAACCGAAATTGTATCACACGCTTTGGAAATGTTATGGCCCTTGTTCTTAACCTGCCTCGTGGACCAAATGTTTATAAAATATTTAACTCTTGCTAAATATTATACAAAATATTGGTTCACCTTTTGGCGTAATAGGTTCATCTGTAGTCGTAATAGAAATAACCGATGATATTGATGTTGATTGCAATTCTGTGGGTACAGTTACAGGTGATGTACCAATGTCTTTGGTTGTTTTACTGGGAGCTGTTTGTGTTTGTTCAGATGTTTGCAATGTGGTATCATCTATTAAAAAAGAAAACATAAACATACAACAAAAACAAAACATAAAGCAAACAAAAAATCAATTGAGAATTAAAAAAATCACGAGATAAAATTCACATCAAAGAAAATGTTTTAAAAGCCGAAAAATAATCCAAGAAATCGTACTGTAACGGCAATGCACAAAGGCCAATTTAGTGAGGCTTCCAGACGCCTTTTAAAATAATGTTCATTAAGTACCAAATTTCCACTGCAAAATCTCAAGGACATTTCGTTTAAGCTCCCAATAAGCGAGAAAGAACTAAATGTTTGTCACGTTCACCTCTGGCTTGAAGAAGCTACAAATAATCGTAAATCAAAATTATATCACATGATTTCGAAATGTTATAAAGCAGCCTGGTAGACGTAATATTTGTAAAATATATAACGCTATTTCTTAACATATACAATATATAGTTTCACCTGTAGTTGTAATAGGATTAACTGATGATATTGATGATGTTGGCAATTCTGTGGACACTGTTACTGGTGATGAACCTATGTCGTTGGATGTTGTAGAGGGAACTGTTTGTGTTTGTACAGAGGTTGGCATTGTGGTTTCATCTACCAAAAGATTAAACATAAACATAACCCAAAAACAAAATATAAAGAAATTTAATATAAAGTATACCAAAGAAAATTATTTAATTGCCGAAAACAAAACAAAAAATCGTACTGGGCTTAGATTTCCAAAGGATGAGGCATTCAATCGCCTTTCTAATAAAGCTCATTAAATTGACTACCAAATTTCCACTGTAAAATCTCAAGAACATTTAAGCTTCTAATAAGCGACAAAGAAATGAAATGTTTATGACGTTAACCTCCGGCTTGGATTCGGCGAAACCACAAATAATCGACAACCGAAATTGTATCACACGCTTTGGAAATGTTATGGCCCTTGTTCTTAACCTGCCGCGTGGACCAAATGTTTATAAAATATTTAACTCTTGATAAATATTATACAAAATATTGGTTCACCTGTCGGCGTAATGGGTTCATCTGTAGTCGTAATAGAAATAACCGATGATATTGATGTTGTAATAGGATTAACCGATGATATTGATGATGTTGGCAATTCTGTGGACACATTTACTGGTGATGAACCTATGTCGTTGGATGTTGTAGAGGGGACTGTTTGTGTTTGTACAGATGTTGGCATTGTGGTTTCATCTACTATAAGATTAAACATAAACATAAACCAAAAACAAAGTATAAAGAAATTGAATATAAAATATACCAAAGAAAATATTTAATTGCCGAAAACAAACAAAACAAAAAGTCGTACTGGGCTTAGATAATTTAATGAGGCTTTCAATCGCCTTTCAACAAAAGCTCATTAAATTGACTACCAGAATTTCCACTGTAAATATAAGCTTCTAATAAGCGACAAAGAAATTAAATGTTTATGACGTTAACCTCCGGCTTAGATTCGGACGAAACCATCAAATAATCGCAACCGATATTGTATCACAGCGCCTTTGGATCTTTTATGGCCCTTGTTCTTATAACCTGCCTTCGTTTGACCGAAATGTTTAATAAAATTTTACCTTTGCTTAATATTATACAAAAATATTGGTTCACCTGTAGCGTAATAAGGTCATCTGTAGTCCTCGCTAAGGAAATAACCGATGATTTGGCCATTCTGGGGTACAGTTACGGTATGTCCCAATGTTCTTTTGTTATTTTACTGGGCCTTGTTTTGTGTTTTTGTTCAGGAAATGTTTGCATGTGGGATCAACATCTATTAAAAACATAAACATTAACATCCAAAACAAAATATAAGCAAACAAATCAATTGAGAATTAAAAAAATCACGAGTGAAATTCACATCAAAGAAAATGTTTTAAACGCCGAAAAAAAATAAAAAATCGTACTGTAACGGCAATGCACAAAGGCCAATTTAGTGAGGCTTGCAGAGACGCCCTTTTTAAAATAATGTTCATAAAGTACCAAATTTCCACTACAAAATCAATACCTTCGTTTAAGCTTCAATAATCAGAAAAAAACTAAATGGTTTGTCACGTTGACCTCTGGCTTTAGACTATTGGGCGTAGAACCAAATAACAAGCTTCCTCCCAAATTCCGTAGTCCATTCAAAGGGAGAATACAAAACCCGATGCAAAATATTGATAAATTTAACATGACAAACAGTACTGTTGCCGGCCCCAAAGAACTTACACATTTTCTAAAAATAATAATGTCCCCCATCAATTCTCGTTCATAATATCAGTGACCATGATATTCATAAGACTTCAGCAAACCATTTACTAAAGATATTACAATGGCCCCGGTATGCGGATCCATTGGGTTAAAGCCAGGTGGTTTTATCACCTACACGAATCGGGTTAAGTAACAAAATACCCGTCCTCTTATTCAGCACAATAATAACCAGTTTAAAATTTATTGATATAGGGTCGTGACCCTAAGTTTTTTCTTTCTTTTCTTTCTTCTGAATCGCGGTAACTTGACTACCAAATATGAAGTTAGCCACTAATTTACGACGGATTTAATATTCTGCACAAAGTTTGGTTAGTTTAAAAGCTTGCACCAGCAACATATTCTGGCAATGATTATTGTTGTCTTTCTTCCTTTTCGAAAATGATGAAAAACATGGACAAAGTTAATTGAACAGCGCACTTTATAGAATGCCTCAGGATTTATTTATTTGCCGACATGAGGATAAGTATTTGGCGCTTACTCATTAAAAAAGACTTCGTCTAAAACGGAGAGGTGGTAACACCTGAGTATTTTCAACTGCGACGACAATATAACAATGGTTCTGCACTCCCAGATGAAAAAAGGAATCGAAGTGTGTTTCTACACAGCAACACCGGGCCGGGGTCATTATCAAACATACCGTTGTCCCGCGGACTGAGTGTCCTACACCCATCTTGTCTATTGTGTTCGCCATTGATATGAGTGCTGTATGTATAACTTGTTTCAGCACTGTACAAATGGCCTCGTATACAAGGTCACGGTTTATTCCGTACTGTTGTTTGCCTCCCCACTCCCACACACCCTTGGTTAGCTAGGACACTCTCTCATGGGGACACTCCAATTTCCTTTACATCGGCAATTTGAATTATCTTTCGCTCATGGTCCAATGTATTGGGGGAAAAATAATTGAAGTGACATTTTATTCATTTTCAAGAAAAGTGAAATTTTATTGGGGGGAAAAGCCGAGTTATATGATTTAATAATTTTCTTATGAAGTTACGCTGTTTTGCTCTCCTCCCGTGATAGGGATTACGAATCGGCGGCGCAGAAGGGCATGGCTCCCCTACTTGGGGAAGGAAGCTACAAATAATCGTAAATCAAAATGAAGCCCATGGTTTTGAAATGTTATAAAACAGCCTGGTGGACGTGAATATTTGTAAAAATATTGAATATTTGCTTAATTATATACAATATAATTTTAACCTGTAGTTTAATAGGATTAACGAATGTGATTGGACGATGTTGCAATCTGTGGACACTGTACTGTGGATGAACCATATCGTTGGATGGGAGAGGGAACTGTTTTGTGTTTGTACAGATGTTGGCATTGTGGTTCATCCTCTAAAAGATTAAACATAAAACATAAACCAAAAACAACTATAAAGAAAATTGAACTATAATACAAAAAAAAATACGAGGAGGAAGAATATTACCAAGAAAATATCCGAAAACAAAACAAGAAATTATTACTGGGCTATTGATTTCCAAAGATAATTGAATGAGGCTTTCAATCGCCTTTCTAATAAAAGCTCATTACTTAAATTGACTACCAATTTCCAATGTAAAATATCAACAACATTTAAGCTTCTAATAAGCGACAAAGAACATTTAAATGTTTAAGACGATTAAACTTATGGCTTGGATGGCGGCGACGACGAAACACAAATAATCAAACAACCCGAACCGAAATTGTATCACACGCTTTGGAAATGTTATGGGCCCTGTTCTTAACTGCCTCGTGGACAAATGTTTCATAAAATATTAACTATGGCTAAATATTTTTACAAAAATTGGTTCACCTGTAGGCCGTTAGTAATGGTACTGTAGGCGTAATAGAAAATAAACGAGGATCATGATGTGATTGCAATTCTGTGGGTACAGTTACAGGTGATGTACCAATGCTTTGGTTGTTTTCCTGGAGCTGTGGGTGTGTTCAGATGTTTGCAATGTGGTATCATCTATAAAAAGAAACACATAAAAATACACCAAAAACA